>VNJZ01006511.1:0-27624 GCA_008042795.1 Drosophila asahinai
GCTGCGTGAAAATTCAACGTTTTCAAAATATCTAGTAAATATATTTAATTAAATGTATATTAAGACGTAGTGCTTCATAGCAATCGGACATGGCTAAATCGATTCTTCTTTCGATGCAGATAGAGATAGATTAACTTTAAGGGGTCGAAGATATTTCCTTCTGACTGTAAGCTACATATTCCGTTTGCACTTAGTTTCAGACCCGATACGTGTCTGGTATAAAAATAAAAAAAGTTATTCTCAAGGAACATGTGTACAAAGGAAACGGGATAACAATTTCGGTCACAAATTTTTTTAGCAAAACAAAATCAGAAAAGCTAACACCCTAAGGAAAAATATCGATTAAATACACACATAGTTTTTGTCTTCATTTCAGTTTTCCGCAAAGTTTTTGAACATGACCTGCTATTTAAGTTTTCAACTCAATGTTCGCAATCGAAGAGGACTGAAAAAAGCGTAATAGTGTATTTGTTTTTGGCCAGTTCTCTTGGAATTAACTTTTTGCGTGTTTTTGGCAGAAGGTCATCGTGGGGGGTCGTGTGGAAGCGGCAGCAGTCCTAATTTAGTGGACTCTCGGCTAACACAGCCCCAATTTAGTAGTTTCTCTAGTTGCTGAACTGTTTTAATTAGAAATGCAAACGGAAGTCGATTTATGGCGAGCTGGGCGTCCAACCAATACACAAAACACCAGGGTGGTTTAGGTTAAGAATTTAACACGCCTGTGTGGGATTTCTGATAACGAAAAGAGTTCATGATTCGGGCCATGTTCGTTCGTCACTACTTTTGGTAGACTCGGCTCGGTCGGGGAGTTATTTATGGACATTCTTTTGGAGGATTTTAGGGGGA
Organism: Drosophila asahinai; assembly: GCA_008042795.1. Taxonomy (NCBI): domain Eukaryota; kingdom Metazoa; phylum Arthropoda; class Insecta; order Diptera; family Drosophilidae; genus Drosophila; species Drosophila asahinai. The sequence goes on from VNJZ01006511.1 coordinate 847, forward strand.
TACACGTATATAGACTCCTCTATTCTAAATCAAACAAAAACACCTCTTAACGAGGTGAGATAAAAGTGACGATGGCACCTTCAACTTTAAAAGTTTCTGATCTCAAATTTTGTGACGATTAATAGTAACGTTAACAAAAATAATAATAATAATAATAATAATAATTAATAAATAAATAAAAATAAATTACAAATAATTCAACTAGTTTATAATTCGAAACGCTGGTCTATAGTTTCAAGACTAGGTATTTTGCAGCTTAGTGCCGAAAATGAAACTAGTTAAATTATTTGAAATTTATTTTTGTAACGTTACTATTAATCGTAACAAAATTTTTATATAAAACTTTTGAAGTCATTTTTATCTCACCTCGTTAAGAGGTGTTTTTGTTTGATATCACAAGTTTTAAAATGACATATGCATGTAGGTCTCCCATTATTAGTGTTAATTAGTATAGCTTAATAATATGTCCAGGTCGTTCCTATATGACTTAGCATCATTAAACAAGTAAGAAGGCTACAGTCGGCTGTGCTCGACTGTGAGATACCCGGTACCTAAACGTTTGTGCTTTACACTAAAAGGCAATTTAAAATTGTACATACATTATCATACTCTACTTCGATACTTCTTAAATCACCTCTCGAATTCGCTCCCGACCTAAACAATTTAATGTCAAACTTAAATTATTTTATATATGTTATTTTTTGTCATTTCTTGCTCTATTCTTTTCTCATTTCTTCTGCAGTTGGCGCCATTATATCGCGCGGCCAAGGCTCGAATGCGCCACCTGTCGGCTACAGCTTGCAACAGCAGTGCCTCATGGGCGTGTGTTAAAATTCTAACCTTATTGCTAATATCTCCCATGTTTGTCATCCGCTTTTACTGAAATTTTCAGAAAACGTCTGCTCAAGCCTATTCATTTTTTGTATATATTAACTTTAACCCGAAAAAAACGATTTAATTAATTTACGTTTTTTATGATTTTTTAGGGCGGAAGTGGGCGTGGCAAAATTTTAAAACAAACATGATCTGAGTGCAACAGATTCCAATGTTGTCACCAAATTTGGTAACTCCAGCTCTTATAGTTTCTGAGATCTGTTGTTTCACACGGACGGACGGACAGACGGACATGGCTAAATCGACTCGGCTGGTGACGCTGATCAAGAATATATATACTTTATATGGTCGGAGATTTCTCCTTCTGCCTGTTACATACATTCTCGGTTGGCACTAACTTATAATACCCTTGTACCCTTATACCCTTATGACCCCTGATATTGACTGAACGCTAAGAGGTGTTTTTGAGTGATATCAGAAGTTTTTCTTTAAAACTCAAATGGAAACAATAACAAAAAAAAATCCATGTCAGAAGTTTGCTATGTTATATGGGATCATTTCTACTAATTTTGATGAGAAAGCGAATTTTTGGAGATATGTGTTGTACCCCAAAAGGTGAGCAGCAATCTCAAGGGCTATACGGCCTGAAGTGACTATCAATATCGTAAAAGCCATTTAAAAAAAAAAACTTAAAAATCTTTAAAAAAAAAAAATTTATTCTAAATTTTTAATCAAATAAAAACTCCTCTTAATGAGGTGAGATTAAAGTGACAATGACACCTTCAACTTCAAAAGTTTCTGATATCAAATTTTGTGACGATTAATAATAACGTTAACAAAAATAAATTACCAATAATTCAACTAGTTTCTAATTCGACACGCTGCTCTTTAGTTTCAAGGCTAGGTATTTTACAGATTAGTGCCGAAAACGAAACTAGTTGAATTATTTGTAATTTATTTTTGGTAACGTTACTATTAATCGTAAAAAAAATTAATTTCAATTCTAAATTCTTAATTATAACATTTAGATACATTTTGTCAAGGCAATGTAATTATCATATCTCTATATGACTCTACATGATGTTTTACATAAATCCATGTAAAGGGTTAGGTATGTGGGATCTTTGCTACTAATTTTAATGAGTAATAATCTCGAGAAAGCGAATTTTCCCATATATGTGTTATATAACAAAAGATGAGCAATCTCAAGAGGTATGTGGCCTTGAGTGACTATCAAAATCGTTAGAGCCATTTTTAAAAAAACTTCAAAAACATTAAAAAAATATTAATTCTAAATATAATTTCTTAAATATAATATTTAGATAAATTATGTCAAGGCAAAGCTATTATTATTTCAAAATACCTTTTTAACGAAATATAGCATGTTTCTGTAGCTTTAGTCGTTTAGAAGTTATGGGCGCGGGAAATCTGGCTTTTTTAGCTGTTTTCCCGCCAAATTAGCGGGAAAACCAAAAAGTGTTAGAACAAAAGTTTTTTAGCTCAAGCTGTTTAATAAAATAAAAGTGGACTCTAAAACAAAAAAATCGACAGACAGACAAACAACAGGACAAACGTTCTCATTTCGGAAAGGCCGTTAAAATCTTGTTTATTGAATATCTTTTGAACGGAATATCGGATTTGGGATGGTTGAGGTGCCATTCGACGCGTATTTGAAGCTAGATCACAACAACATTAAAAATTTGAGGATATTAGCTCCATCGTCCCCAACAGCTCAAATTTTCAAAATTTTCAATTTCGCACTTTCACTCCCATTTCTCCTGAACTAATCCGTTTTTGAAAAATCGTAGTATGCAATTTCAAAGAGGTTTACAATTCCTTTCGATCAAGATATAAATGGTTCTGATCGGGCTATCGTAGCAGATTTTCAATTCTACGGCTGTATATAGTAGTCTCCTTGCGCACCACAGTCTCGGAGCTCATCGTCACTACGTGGACTGCCGTCCACAGTGATAAAACGTAATTTAATATTGTACACACTGATAGGCGTTAAAGATGGGTTAAACAGTTAAAAAAAAAAAATATTTTAAGCAAAAATTTAAAAAAATTTCACAAGGAGAGTAAAATATTCCATTCTCATAAAGAATTTTTAATAAGGTATCTCTTTAAGCACTTAAACCAAGTCAACTTGATACGGCGATAAAAGCGATATTTTCGTTGCCGGAGGTTGTTTCGCTCATTAAGCATTTTAAACTTATTATGTACCGAACAAAGCCCTACCAAATCCTTTTTCGTGCTGTTCCTGCACGTTCTGTGCAATTTAATCCAAGTAGTTTTTATATGGAAAACTATTGTGTGGCAACTTTTCTAAACATTTCCATATGAAAGCATTTCAAAAGACCACAAACTGTCCACACACACACAAACTCACTCGTTCGGGCTTGAATGGTTCAGTTTTCCCCCTAGAAATGGCAGAGATTGTGAGAAAACGAAACCTAGCGGACAGACATAATGTTGGCCAAAACTGTCGACAACTTTTCCCATCCGTCTTCTTTCTGGGACTTGGGAACTCGGAACTCACCTCCTCGACGGCCTCGCACTCGAAGAGATAGATGTGCAGAAGTGGATCCTTGGGATCCTTCAGCAAGTAGACCAGTCCGGTGATGGGTCCTTGGAATTCCATGAAGTTTTGGGGCTGCTCCACCGTAACTTCCGACGCCAGTTGCTGTTGCTGATAAGCGGACGACGCACTGGACGAGAGAGAGCCATAGGACGTGGATGCGGTCAGTGTGTGGCGAAGTCCGTTTCCCGCCAGAGAGTTGCTGCTGCTGTTGTTCCCGCCGGATAAAGCGGAGGCACCGGTGGCGGAGACCGATGCGTGGCTAGCACTTGACTTTAGCTGCAGGAACCCGTTGCCAATGCTCTTGGCCAGCGGCTTGTGGATGATGCGGCACATGCCGACAATATGCTTCAGGGAATGGCTGAACTGGAGCTCAAAGTCCGAGTTGTACGACTCCAATATGCCGTGCTCAATGCCCACCGATAACTGCAAAAATCAAAAAGATTAATTAATTAGTAACTAGCAAAGCCAAATTAAATTCTCTTATTTAGGTTTTAATGTTATATACGAGGTGTGTTCAAAAAGTATCGCGAATTTTGAACTTTTGCAACCCGCAACTTAAAATTTAGATTTTTTCAAATTTTGACTGTGGCATACGGAGAAGCTACCTTGGACCGAAGCAACGTTTATCGGTGGTACAAAATGTTCTCAGAAGGCCGAGCAGAAAGGCCGAAAAGAACAAAAATTGGCTTTTGCACCACGATAACGCCCCTGCCACACATCGTTACTTGTGCGCGACTTTTTGGCCAAAAACAACACACTAATGATGCCGCAGCCACCGTATTCCCCAGATCTGGACCCCTGTGAATTTTTCTTGTTCCCTAAACTGAAGAGGCCCATGAAAGGACGACGTTACGCTACGTTTGACGGAATAAAGACGGCAGGAGGAGCTGAACAAGATTAAAAAAAATGATTTTTTGAAGTGCTTCGAAGATTGGAAAAACCGTTGGCACAAGTGTATAATATCTCATGGGGGTTACTTTAAAGGGGACAAAATAGATATTCATGAAAAAATGAATAATTTTTGAAAAAACACAAAATTTGCGATACTTTTTGAGCACACCTCGTATTCCGCTTTCACTTCCTACGATGTGAAAATAATGAAATACCTTATTACATTCCTACTTATTACTGAGGACGGTAGTCCATGTATATCATGATCGAAAGGTATTGCAAACCTCTTTGAAACTGCATACTAAGATTTTTCAAAAATGGATTAGTTTAGAAGAAATGGGAGTGAAAAAGCAAAATTGAAAAATTTGAAAATTGGAACTGTTGGGGGGGCCTGTGGAGCAAAAATACCAACAAAAAATTTAATGTTGTTGTTGTTGTTTAAAAAGCTAAAAAAGTTAGATTTCAAAACGACGTTAGGAAGATTAGGTATTTTGAAATGAAAATAGCTTTGACTTGACATAATTTATCTTAATAAATTATTTCAAAAATGTATAAACAAAAATTTTTTTTTTAAATTTTTGAAATTTTTTTTTAAAATGGCTCTAACGATTTAGATAGTTACTCAAGGACATATAGCCCTTGAGGTTGCTCAACTTTTGGTATATAACACATATCTGGGAAAATTCGTTTTCTCACATTTTACATGCACACTACATACATTTATGTCAAAATACATGTAGATACCATCAAAAGAAACTTTAAATATTTTTAATTTGAAAAAACGTTTTAAAATTTTTGTTTTTAATTTGATCTAATTTTTGAGTTTCCCGCTACTTTGGCGGGAAAACATTAACATTAAAACATTAACACATTCCCCTAAGGCACTGCCGTTGCTGTTGCAAGCTGTAGCCGACAGGTGGCGCATTCGAGCCTTGGCCGCGCAATATAACTATAACTAAACTGCAGAAGACAAAAGAATAGAGCAAAAAATTACACAAAAAAACATAATTCATTTTTTGGCGTTCTTATAAAATGTATCATTCATATTTAAGTATGACATTAAATTGTTTAGGTCGGGAGCTAATTTGAGAGGCGATTTATTTCGAAGTAGAGTATGACAATGTATGTACAATTTTAAATTGCCTTTTAGTGTAAAGGACAAACGTTTAGGTACCGGGTATCTCACAGACGAGCACTCTCGACTGTAGCTTTCTTACTTGTTTAATAATAGATAAGTCATATAGGAACGACCTCTGGACATGCTATTGAGCTATACTAATTAACACTAATAATGGGAGACCTACATACATATGCCATTTTATAACTTCTGATATCAAACAAAAACACCTCTTAACGAGGTGAGATAAAAGTAACGATGGCATCTTCAACTTCAAAAGTTTCTGATATCAAATTTGGTTACGATTAATAGTAGTTAACAAAAATAAATTACAAATAATATAACTAGTTTCGTTTTCGGCACTAAGCTGCAAAATACCTTGCCTTGAAACTGAAGACCAGCGTGTTGAATTAGAAACTAGTTAAATTAAGTTGTAATTTATTTTTGTTAACGTTACTATTAATCGTCGCAAAATTTGATATCAGAAACTTTTGAAGTTGAAGAGGTGTTTTTGATTGATAATAAATTTAATCTAAAATACAATTTTCTTCATCTAAATATGGGAATTGAATAAATATAAATCCAGGTTGTTTGATCATTATAATTTGCTAGATGTTTCCACTACGCGAAGCAGATTAACAGTATTAAATTCTTTTTAATCAGTTTACATACTTGCATGCACAAGCAGAAAGGAAGCGCGGCGCTCAGAGCGAGATAGCACCAGGCGATGGTGACAACGACGACATGACATGACTGCCAACATGGCGGCTGCTCCATTTCCGGCGCCCGCCGTTCAACGCCAATCCTTCCCCTTCGTTTTCTTTTTCAGGCACTGTTTTCGTTTTTTTTTTTTTTTTTTAATTTTCCATTTTGTTTTTTGCCCTTTTTATGCTAACAACTAAAGCCCGGTAACTAGGGAGTGGTGACACTATGAGCTGGGGGTTATATGGGGTTTGGGTTTGGGTTTGGGGTTGTGTGGCACGACGGAAATTGGGCTGTGCTCACTGCAAGGGTGTGTCGTTGTTGTGGCTGCAGGAACTGTAATTGGCAGAAAAGCAGGTCGTTGTGTTCTTAGCACCATTGGGCTCCCCAATGAAAAGAAGCTCCCCAGAAAACAACAGGCTTAAATACTAAAATCTTAAGTAAATTCTTAAAAACTTATCGACAATTTTCTGTTAAGAAACGCATTAGATTAATCTGCATTTATTATTTATTTTTGTTTTCTTTGCAGATGTAGTAATACATATTTGTTGTATATAAGAAAATGTTAAACCTTTTTCCACTCTGTATAAGGATCTGCATTCCATGTGATTCTGTAATCAAAGATTTTAGAAACGGGGGAAATGTAAAACGTGTATTGCATGTTGCGAAAGTGGAGCTTGAAAAATCTACTTTAAAAGCGTATATTGAGCAAACAGCCATAATGTAAAATTAATTAAATAAAACCCACAATTAACCAAGCCAAATAGCAATCATCCTCTTGAACTATGTTTTCAGCCGCGCCCAATGATTTTCCAGAAACTTTAATTTGGCAAATTGACTCTTCGAAAAAATATTAACAAACAATAAGTCTCTTTCTAGATGGGTAATTCAAAGGGGGCAGCAAATGAAGGCGTTGATTATCGTCGAGCAAGGCTCCAACAAAATGAAAACTTTTGCAAAGCAAATTAAATTAAAATCAAAGTAAAGTGTGTGTGTGCGTGTTCACCAGAGAGGTGGTAACTTACCCAACTAAAAACAGAACGGAAAACTTTCAAGCCAAGTTGGGGAATAACAAAAATACACTAAATATAACTTATGGTTCGGGAAAACGTAGATAACCTCACGTGAGTATCATGTACAAAAACATTATTGATTTAAATGAAGCTTACACTAATAGATTTTTCCATTTTCTGTTACATTTACAACATAAAATACAAATGAATCACTGTGGACGGCAGTCCACGTAGTGACGATGAGCACCGAGACTGTGGTGCGCAAGGAGACTACTATATACAGCCGTAGAATTGAAAATCTGCTACGATAGTCCGATCAGAACCATTTATATCTTAATCGAAAGGTATTGTAAACCTCTTCGAAACTGCATACTAAGATTTTTCAAAAACGGATTAGTTTGGGAGAAATTAGAGTGAAAGTGCGAAATTGAAAATTTTGAAAATTGGAGCCATTGGAGCCGGTGGAGCAAAAATCCCAAAATTTTTAATGTTGTTGTGATCTAGCTTTAAATACGCGTCGAATGACATCTCGATCATCCTGATCCGATACTCCGTTCAAAAGATATTCAATAAACAAGATTTCAACGGCCTTTCCGAAATGAATACGTTTGTCCTGTTGTTTGTCTGTCTGTCTGTGTGTGTGTCGATTTTTTTGTTTTAAAGTCCTGGAACTACTTTTATTTTGTTAAACAGCTCGAGCTGAACATTTTTTGTTCTACAACTTTTTCGATTTCCCGCTAGTTTGGCGGGAAAACCGCTAAAAAAGCTAGATTTTCCGCGCCCATAACTTCTAAACGACTAAAGCTACAGAAATGTGCTATATGTCGTTTGAAAGGTATTTTGAAATGATAATAGCTTTGCATTGACATTATTTATCTAAATATAATATTAAAGAATTTATAATTAAAAGTACTTTTTTTTTAAGTTTTTGAAGTTTTCTTAAAAATGGCTCTAACGATTTTGATATTCACTCAAGGCCAGATAGCCCTTGAGATGGCTCAACTTTTGGTATATAACACATATCTCGGAAAATTCGCTTTCTCGAGATATTACTCATTAAAATTAGTAGCAAAGATCCCATATACCTAACCTTTTACATTGCACTATACATACATTTATGTAAAAACTCATGTAGAGTCATTTAGAGACGTGCACAATGCAATAAAATTTAATGCCATCAAAAAAAATTTAATATAATTTAAATTTAAAAGAAATCGTTAGAATTTTTTTTTTGTGAATTTAATCTAATTTTTGCCTTTTCCACTACTTTGGCGGGAAAACAGGAAATTTCTCGCGCCCATAACTTCTGAACGATTAAAGTTACAGAAACGTGCTATATGTCGTTGGAAAAGTATTTTGATATGATATGATAATCGGCACTTAGCTGAAAAATTAAAAAAGGCAAAACAGGCAGCGTGCCGATTTTGAAACTAATTAAAAACTTTTTAAATATTTTTGTTTAAATAACTATTAATCGTCACAAAATTTGGTATCAGAAATTTTTGGAGTTGAATGTGCCATCGTCACTTTAATCTCACCTCGTTAAGAGGTGTTTTTATTTTATAAAATATATAAGAACTAATGAGTATTTTAGTGGGGAATAGAAGAAAGGACCCCAAATGATGCTGTCTGGCAACCCGAAATTATAAAGAACGTCTTGACTTAGGAAAATGTCAGCGTTTCGTTTTACCGCCTGCCATTTAATTAAAGTTAAAAAGAAATAAATAACATATGGGCCGAATTGAAGGGAAACCAACAAGGCATGACAATTTAAATTTAATTAATTTCCCTTTGTCACTTGACGAAGGATCCTGCTGTCCATTGCAGACAGGGCCACTCTCTGTTTGTAGATTATCGGATTGAGTGCCTCGCAGAGCTTTTGTTGCCAGGTAAGTGTCAATTATCACAGCATCGATTTCGGCCCAAGCTATCATCGCACAGAAATGGTATTTTGTTTTAAAATTGGTTTACATATTGCATAAGAACACATAAAATATAAGAAAGAAAGAACGAGAAAGAAAGCTAACTTCGGTAAACCGAAGTTGGTACACCGTTGCAGTCTGCAATTGGATCATTGAAAATCGAACCATTTTAGTAATGTTGAAAAAATATCAAATTTTGTAAATTTTACATTTAACATGTAGAATTTTACATTTTCATATAAACCGACCGATCGCTTCTATGGCACCTATATGATATAGTTGTCCGATCTTAAAAAAATTAAAACCGTAATTCTAGAACCATAAAAAACTGCTATATCTCAAAATTTATAGAAATTCGTTTAAAAACAGAGAAGTTAAAATTTTGTATACCCTTGCAGAGGGTATTATAATTTTGACCAGATGTTTGCAACGCAGTGAAGGAGGCATCTCCGACCCCATAAAGTATATATATTCTTGATCAGCATCACCAGCCGAGTCGATCTAGCCATGTCCGTCTGTCTGTCTCTCCGTCTGTCGGTTTTAACGCGAACAAGTCTCTCAGTTTTTGAGCTATCGAGCTGAAATTTTCAGCATAGTCTTATTTCTTTAGCAAATCGAACTACTATATCCTATAGCTGCCATAGGAATGGGTAATAAGAACATCGAGATAACCAAAAGTTAAATCTACATTTTTGACGCTGGCGTAGTAAACTACTTTTCACTAAAAAAAAACAAGTTGGAAAGTTACAGTCGAGTGTGACCGACGGTGACATTAAAAAGCATATAGACATGATAAAAAGAAAATGTGGACAAGTGAAGACAAATGTTGCTAGAAACATGTTGAGCAACACCTTAAAAAGACAAAATCTTAACATAGAAGAAGAAGAAGCATAGACAGAAACTTTATCGTTTAATAACTTCTATGTTTATCATCCGATTTTACGCAAATTTTCAGAAAACGTCCGCTTAAGCCTATTCATTTATTTTATTTATTTACTTCAAGCCAAAATCACAGCTATTACTCACAAATTTTAAAAAAAACTTAATCTGCGTGCAACAGATTCGAATGTTGTCACCAAATTTGTTAACTCTAGCTCTTATAGTTTCTGAGATCTGTGGTTTCACCCAGACGGACAGGCGGACAGACGCACATGGCTAAATCGACTCGGCTGGTGACATTGATCAAGAATATATATATTTTATAGGGTCGAAAACTTCTCCTTCTGCCTACTACATACATTCTCGATTGGCACTAACTTATAATACCCTTGTATCCTAAGGGTACCGGGTAATAAGAAGCTAGAAGCATAATTATTCTTTGTTTCTGTTTATGTACAATAACTACAAAGCTCTTAGTAAAGAATGTTATGCAAATGGCGCAAAAGCACGCTGGGTATATGTACATTATCTGATCCCTTCGAAGAAACAATTGTGTTCTTGACCCCTTTTTGTTCTCCTAATTTCTTTTTTCCTGCGATTACGAATGGAAATCAAGCAGTGCTATACGCGCCGTCACGTTCTTTAGTGTAGGTGCAATTAGGGTGTCTCACTAACGTACAAGAATAAAAACTTTTTACCTTTTCTGTAAAAGTACTTATTATGTAATAATTTATACATACAGTATATACAACTCGATATAAAACTAATTTGTAACATTTTAAAGCGAAGGTTTTAAATTTGATCAAACTTGACAACTATTTTATATAACTGCCTTTAGGAGCGATCGGTCGGTGACAGTCCGGGAAAACCGGTTGAAGTATTAAATCACTATATTACTAAAAAATCAGTCTACAAAAATATTGCACGCATTTTGAGGTTACAATACTGTAAACATTTTAGCGATAGCATTAATTGGTAAGACCGGTTGTTAAATGCTCAAACTAAATATTGCTCTATGTAACTTGTACTGTCACTTACAAAAAATTCAACCAACGATTGTTGGGTGGGAGCATTTTTAACAGTAGAATTTGTTGAATTTACCACAGAATGTTTTCTCTGTTTTTCCAGAGCTCTTTTCGTTACGATTTAGTGCTGGCCAAAACTATGAAGACGCTGCCAGGCTTACAAAGCCAAATCTATTGAGTTTTGACGGCAACTGTTATAACACAAAATAAGACTAGCTGGGGCAGTCTCATGACAGTCTCTACTCCGACAATCAAATTTTCTGTTTTTAACCTAGTTAAAAACTTAGCTATCAAAATTGGAGAGTCAAAGGTCCACCCTAATGCTGATGCACCTGTCTCGCTCTTACCTTCTCGTGATTCTGCCTACATGCATATTCATTTGCTTTGAAGTGCAGTTAGCGTCATGTCAAAAACAGCTGTTAGTATGAAATTACTATTGTTGTGTTTTCATTTGTTGTAGTTTTTGATGTTTCCACAGCTTGTTTTTGTTGTCATTAGAATCACTGCGTCGACGTGACGTTAGACGTTAGCGTTCTCTGCCAGCGGCAGACGTCGCGTGTTATTGCCCGGTGATTTATGCATTTTAACTGATTTTCCATTACGTTTTCATGCAGCAGTTGCGGTTTGTTGTTGCTGTTATTGTTGCCTAATAAATTGTCTACAATTGTTCAGTGTACATTGTATACTGTTGTTATTGTTGTCATTGTTGGCGCAGTAAAGTCATATAATCAGCATTAACTGCAGTTGCCTTTTTGGCCCCGACTAACGCTATCAACCAATGAAGGCTCGGCGAAAAGAGCCCGACTATTAGAGCCCCATTATTAGTCTTTTACATATATATGTATGTATGTATGTTTAAGTAAATCACTTCATAACAGTTATTAAGAGCTAATAAATATATTTTTATAGCATCTATAAAAGTAATTCTTTAGACATTATCCAAGATGTATATGGCTAAGATATATTTTAAGAGATTCAAAAAATCGAGTAAAGTAATATTACAATTTTGTTGTAATAATAAATATATTTAAAGCAACAAAATTTATCTGCCGGAACACGCAAAATATGCATAAAACGGTAATTTTCTATTAACGGAGCCCCTTCCCATAAATTAAAAAAAAAAAAACATAGATAGGGGGTGCTTCAACGTACATTTGGGTATTAAAATTATGTTGGGGACGCTCTTAGTTTAGTCACAATCAATCTTTAAAGTTTAGCCCAATTTCCATACAAAATGTGCTTGGAAACCGTTGGTACGCAAACACGCATTCAGAGACATGAATACACAAAATCACGCCTGTCTGTGTAATCGGTACAGTGGTCTGTGAAGCTTAAAATGTTTGTCAAATTGTGCTTAGCGTAAATACCATATACGAGTATGTCGACACTTTGCACACTTTGAATACATTTATGCGTGAAATATAAATAAAACAAAAATTTTACAACGTAAAATACGTAGTAATTATAGAAAATTACCCATAAAACAAAACAAAAGAGTCAGTGCAGTGACATTGTAATCTTGTAACAAAAATAAGTTATAAATAATTTAACTAGTTTCTAGTTCGACACGCTGGGGTTTAGTTACAAGGATAGATATTTTACAGCTTATTGCCGAAAACGAAACTAGTTGAATTATTTGTAATTAATTTTTGTAAACGTTACAATTAATCGCCACAAAATTTTATATCAGAAACTTTTAAAGTTAAATCTGCCGTCGTCACTTTTATCTCACCTCGTTAAGACGTGTTTTGTTTAATATCAGAAGTTTTTAAAATGACATACAGTCATGGAAAAAATAATAGAAACAACCAACATGTTGGCGTTTGGTGCTTAATTTTAGATTTTCCGGAGAACTTATACGTAGGAATGGTACTACATTTAATTTGTTATTAAAAATACTGTATTTCAGTTTTGATTTCATAAAAATATCTGGTAAGATAACGATGCTACAGCCGATTTGCCAAGATACCAGGTGTTTGACTTGGAAAACAAATAGAAACACGCTACATTTTTGCCCAAATAGTACCATAAATTTATGAAAATCTTTTTAAATATTTATATTGTTTAGGCATAGCTAATCATACAATTTAATTATATATATCAGGGACCGTATTTATTATAGGTTTTATAAAAAAAATCAAAAAATAAAAGTTCTTATTTAATTTTTATTATATAAATCAATTATAACTCTTAAAATTTATTTTAATAATTAAAATCAAATATTATAATTATATTTTAATTTTTATTTAAAAATCAAAAATAAAAGTTATTAAAATAAAAGTTATTTTTGATTTTTATTATAAATTTCAAACAATAAGAGTTATTTATTGTTTTTTTTTTTTTTTTATAAAAATCAAAAATAAAAATCAAATTGGAATACCTCTTATTTTTTATTTTTAAATAAAAATTAAAACTTAATTATTATATTTGATTTTTATTTTTTAAATATTTTTAAGAGTTGAAATTGACAGTTATTTAAAAAATCGGAAAAAAGATTATTTTATTTTTAATTTCCCTGTAAAAAAATACCATGTTTATTTTTCCCGCACCTCTCTGGCGATTTTTAGAGCATTGATTTTTATTAAATAATAACTCTTATTTACGGTCCCTGATATATGTATATCCCTTAAATTTTTTTTTATTATTTTCTAATTGACTTGGCTTCTTATAATTTGAGTGTTTTGGAAAAAAATTTAAAATAATTTAAAAAATAAATAAAAACTAGGGGTTAGAGTGTTGCAAATAATAAGTTTATTAAAGTCAATAGTTATTTGTTATACTTTTTTGGATCAAGAATAAACAAAAATTTCTGTTTAAAATCATGTTAAAAATTGTATCATTCTCATCACAAATTCCTCAATAAACTTATATCCGTTCATTATAATATATGAAAAAAAAGGTTCAGATTGACGCTTTCGACTCATATATTATGGAATTTATCAAAAATAGATCTGTAGGCGCATTTAAAAAATAAGGACTAGTTGAAGTGGCGAAGTAGAAACTTCGCTATTCGCTCATTCAGTACAAAATTCAATTTTTCGATAAAATGGTCAAAAGTGGCTCTGATGTGCAAAAATAGCTCCAATTCGTTCAGCTGTATTGGATTTGAAAAATTATAGCCCTAGATTCGCTTATTAGATCCACTGTTAACCAATTTTCCGAAATAGTAAATTATGTACTGAATAAGGTCACTGCAAATTATTCACATCTGCCACATACCCCTACTGATCTATTTTTTTAATAAGCTTCTTCTATGACTCGTTAGCGTCAACTTGAACACTTTTTTCATATATCATAAAGGAAGAAAATAAGTTTATTGAGGTATGAGGATAATAAAACTTTTAACATAATTTTAAACAGAAAATATTTTTTTATTTTCTTGGTCCAAAAAACTAAAACGAACGACTATTGATTTAACTAAACTTATTATTTGCAATAGTCTAAACCATATATTGTATTATTTTTTTAAATTTATTTTTCATTTTTTTCTAAAACACTGACATATGATATAAAAAAAATAAACAAAAATTTAAGGGCTTATATCATTAAAATGTATGATAAATTACTTCTTTTGTCCTGAAGTATCCAAATAAGTTATATATTAAAAGATTTTCATAAATCTACTTAATTTTGTTGACAAAAATGTAGAGCGTTTCTATTATTTTTTCCAAGGCAAGTTTTTTGTATCTGCTATAGCGTCGATATCTTAGCAGATATTTTAATGAAATCAATATTGAAATACAGTATTTTTAATAACAAATAATATGTAGTACCATTCCTGCGTATAAGTTGCACGAAAAATTTATATTTTAGCTCCAAACGCCAACATGTTGGTTGTTTCTATTATTTTTTCCACGGCAGTATGTGTGTATGTAGGTTTCCCATTGTTAGTGTTAATTAGTATAGCTCAATACCATGTCCAGAGGTCGTTCCCATATGACTTAGCTAATATAAAACAAGCTAGAAAACTAACTTCGGTAAACCGAAGCTTGTATTTCCTTGCAATTCGATCATTGAAAATCGATCCATTTTAGTAATGTTGAGAAAAATATCAAATTTTGTAAATTTTGTAAGTTTTACATTTTACATGTAGAATTTTACATTTTCATATAAATCGACCGATCGCTTCTATGGCAGCTATATGATAATAAAATTAAAACCGTAATTCTTAAACAGCCTTATCTCGGAATTTAAATAAATACGTTTAAGAACAGAGAAGTTAAAATTTGTTTTTACATTTATTTCGCGATCATTCCTATGGCAGCTATAGAATATAGTGGTCCGATTTCGGCCGTTCTGAAATACATATATACTGAGTGCTAAAGAAATAAGACTGTGCTGAAAATTTCAGCTCGACAGCTCAAAAACTGAGAAACTAGTTCGCGTAGAAACCGACAGACAGACAGACAGACGGACATGGCTAGATCGACTCGGCTGGTGATGCTGATCAAGAATATATATACTTTATGGGGTCGGAGATGCCTCCTTCACTGCGTTGCAAATATCATGGCAAAATTATAATACCCTCGCAAGGGTATAAAAATTATAACACATAGTTATGACCCCCTGATATTACCTGAACGCCGGATATCGTCAAAAAAATTGGTACCTCGATAAGAGGTGTTTTTGAGTGATATCAGAAGTTTTTGTTTAAAACTCAAATGGGCAAAATTACCAACAAAAAAATCTATGTAAGAAGTCATGTGAGATGAGAAAGCGAATTTTCGGAGATATGTGTTGTACCCCAAAAGGTGAGCAGCAATCTCAAGGGCTATACGGCTTGAGGTGACTATCAATATCGTAAAAGCCATTTTTAAGAAAAACTTAAAAATCGTAAAAAAAAAATTATTTTAATTCTAAATTCTTAATTATAATATTTAGATAAATTTTGTCAAGGCAAAGTAAATATCATATCAAAATACCTTTCCAAGCACGTTTCTGTAACTTTAGTCGTTCAAAAGTTATGGGCCCGAGAAATCGATTGTTTTCATGATCAAATTAAAAACAAAAATTTTAAAAATAATCGACGGACCCACAGACAGACACGCAAAGAACAGGACAAACGTTCTCATTTCGGAAAGGCCATTTAAGTCTTTTTTGCAACGCAGTGAATGAGGCATCTCCGGCCCCATAAAGTATATATATTCTTGATCAGCATCACCAGCCGAGTCGATCTAGCCATGTCTGTCTGTCTGTTGGTTTCTACGCAAACTAGTCTCTCATTTTATGAGCTCTTGAGCTGAAATTCAGCATAGTCTTATTTCTTTAGCACGAAATCGGACTACTATATCCTACAGCTGCCATAGTAATGAAGGCAAAATTAATGTAAACAAAATTTTAACTTCTCTGTTTTTAAACGTATTTCTATAAATTTTGAAATATAGCAGTTTTTTATGGTTCTAGAATTACGGTCTTCATTTTTTTAAGATCGAACAACTATATCATATAGCTTCCATAGAAGCGATCGGTCGACTTATATGAAAATGTAAAATGCTACATGTAAAATGTAAAATTAACCAAATTCGATATTTTTTCAACATTACTAAAATGGTTTGAATTTTAATGATCCAATTGCAGACTGCAAGGGTATACCAACTTCGGTTTACCGAAGTTAGCTTTCTTTCTCGTTTTTAATATCTTTCTTTATCGGGATGATTGAGGTGTCATTCGACGCGTATTTAAAGCTAGATCACAACAACATTAAAATTTGGGGATTTTTGCTCCACCGGCCCCAACAGCTCCAATATTAAAAATTTTCAATTTCGCACTTTCACTCCCATTTCTCCTGAACTAATCCGTTTTTGAAAAATCTTAGTATGCAATTTCAAAGACGTTTACAATTCCTTTCGATCAAAATATAAATGGTTCT
Organism: Drosophila asahinai; assembly: GCA_008042795.1. Lineage (NCBI taxonomy): Eukaryota > Metazoa > Arthropoda > Insecta > Diptera > Drosophilidae > Drosophila > Drosophila asahinai. The sequence continues at coordinate 17,680 of VNJZ01006511.1, forward strand.
GATCGGACTATCGTAGCAGGTTTTCAATTCTACGGCTCTATATAGTAGTCTCCTTGTGCACCACAGTCTCGGTGCTCATCGTCACTACGTGGACTGCCGTTCCCAGTGATCTAGTGGGTGCTGCCCAAAAATATTTTTTAAAAAATTCAAAAAACAACATAACTAAACTAGAGATCAACTATTTTGAGAAATGGAACAGAACCGGAATGTGAATTCCAAGCTGGTGGCCGCCTTCTTTACAAAATCCAACATCGGAGTGGTTTGCCGCGTTCAGACCACCTCGGACATCGAACTGTGGCAAAGCTCACAGGCCTTCTTCAACCTGATCACCTACCTCAACGATGTAAGTACCGAGATCCAAGGAATTCGATGCTCCGACTCCTTCCCCGTTAGCGAGAACGTGCGCCGTTTGACGGCCATATTTGATAAGCTAGACGCGATAATCCCGGCGAGTTTGGCGACACCCCAAATCATCGATACCAAGGTCAGTGCCTCGCTTGATCTTGGGAACAGGGAGTATCGAAATTGGTCAAGAAGCATGCTAAGGGAAATCTTCCATATACTGGAGGCAGCGCTGCCGGTGAAGAAGTGTCGCTACGTGAACGAGCTGGGACAGTACTTGTCAGGGGCTTTTGGCAGCTCCACCAAGATAGAGTACGGGACAGGCCACGAGTTAAGCTTCCTGTTTTTCTTGTGCGCCCTATTCGAGGCGGAGATTCTGCACCGGGACGAGGACCTAGCCGCCTCAGCTTTGATCCTGTTCGAGCGATACCTGAAGTTTGTGCGCCGGCTGCAGGTCACCTACTCGGTGGTGTCGGCGAACAGCCAAGGAGCCTACGCCTTGGACAAGTTCCAGTTCGTGCCGTTCATCTGGGGAGTCGCTCAGCTTTGCCACGAGGCACCGTTTTCTCCCAAAAAAATGATTGACAAGGAGATCATGGAGCAGTACAAGAAGGAGTACCTGCTGATCGACAGTGTTGGCCATGTGTCGGACACGAATACCGGCTCTTTTGCTCGCCACTCCAGTCAACTCTGGAGCCTGGCGGCCCTGTCCTCGTGGACAAAGATCCATCGCGGTCTTATGTTCATGTACATGGAGGACATCCTCCTGGACTTCGACACGCTGCATGCTCTGCGTTTCGGTGAACTGATGCCCTTCGAGAAGGCGAAATCCGGAAGGCAGTTGGGACATGCACGGCTGGGTGTGATGTCACCACTGCGCTGTCCACAGTCGAAGCGGGAGCAGACTTCCAGAAGGGTATCTTCCTCATTTTCGAAGTTAGAAGTGGCCGCAGGATTGGATAATGTCTACAGCGACACATTGTCCAACAGTGGATTGTCCATGGGCAGCGACTGCTCATCGCTCAGCGGCGTAAGTGTCAATTTGCCGACTTGGTTGGAGGACAATTCGCCCATTAAGAAGAAATAGTTGTAACCGGTTTTGTGAATTATCAATAAAGTTAGGTTTTGTCTGCTTCGAGGTCGTTTTTATACCTGGTACCCATAGGGAATTATGGCATAACTTAGTGCTTGTTGGCATGTTGATTAAGCCATGTTTAATCTGCCTGTCTGTATGGTGAAAACATTCTAAAAGGCTGAACACAGATCATAATTGTTTTAGAATTTTTATACCCTTGCAGGGTATTATAATTTTGTCCAAAAGATTGCAACGCAGTGAAGTAAGCATCTCCGACCCGATAGAGAATATATATTCATGTTCAGCATCACCAGCCGATTCGATTGAGCCATATCCGTCTGTCTGTCCGTTGCTACGCAAACTAGTCTCTCAGTTTTTGAATGAATGAAACTTTGCAGATAGTCTTTTTTCTATTGCAGTTACTATATATAGAATGTCGGAACGGCTGGAATCGGACCACTATATCTTATAGCTGCCATTGAAATAATGGCGAAATTAATGGAAAAAAAAATTAACTTCTCTGCTTTTAAACGTATTTCTATAAATTTTGAGATATAGCAGTGTTTTTATGGTTATAGAATTACGGTTTTCATTTTTTTAACTATATCATATAGCTGCCATAGAAGCGATCGGTCGATTTATATGAAAATGTTAAATGCTACATGTAAAATGTAAAATTTACAAAATTCGATATTTTTTCAACATTACTAAAATGGTTCGATTTTCAATGATCCAATTGCAGACTGCAAGGGTATACCAACTTCGGTTTACCGAAGTTAGCCTTCTTTCTCGTTAATATATTGTTTGACCATATTGTATTTGTGTCATCCTATTTTTATAAATTTAACCTAGTGCCAACCGAGAATGTATGCAACAGAAGGAGGCATCTCCGACCCTATAAAGTACATATTTTTTTTTAGCTCGATAGCTCAAAAACTGAGAGACTAGTTCGCGTAGAAACCGACAGACGGACAGACAGACAGACGGACATGGCTAGATCGACTCGGCTGGTGATGCTGGTCAAGAATATATATACTTTATTGGGTCGGAGATGCCTCCTTCACTGCGTTGCAAATATCATGGCAAAATTATAATAATAAAATAATAAAAGGTACAATTTCGAAACTGTTACTTTTATTTAAGGTTCAGTATATATAATTATAAAAACAAATCGGTCTTTAATTAAAAAGTGACCCCAGTGGTTGTCAGGGAATTTCCTTTTCCGTTAGCAGTTTTCCCCCGTTTACTGGTACAATTTATGTATGTCAGCTGCATAAATTTCCAAAACATCTGCGACATGGCAACGATGTCAAGAGACCGGCCGACATGAGTCCAGAGATCAGCAGACCACAAAACCGAGTTCCTCCAAATGCAAAACACCAGCCAACTGGAATCGAGTGGGTTTTAGCTGGGTTAGGTCGGTGTTTTGGTCTTGGGGCGAGGATGTGGATGTAAGTGCCTCAGGAATATAGCGTATATGCAGCGTGAGCCAGCGAGGATGAAGTGCGAAGAGGGCGACGGCTCGGTGGGTTCAAGTGACTCGACCGAAAGCGGATTACTAACGCGACTTGAGTGACTTCACAAGCAGGCGGCGTCGGCAAAAACAGCCAAAGTGGCAACAATTCAAACAGCCGCAAAGGCAAAATAAGAAAATGAGAAAATGGAAATGAAAATTAAACAAGCGGGCTATTGATTTTTCCTTTAACCCAACTCCCTGTCGCTGTGACGTCAATGAAGAAGGACGCGCCTACATCGCGGGTCTGCAAAGGCGATTGGAAAATGGTTGGCAGTGGGAGGCGGTGGAGGCATGCCACCTGAAATCCTTGCCAGGCCTCATTCGTGTAATTCAAATTTATCAAACACACGACTACGCCGAGTGAGTGCATGGACATCCTTTCTATTGTTGTGAGATGAAAAGTCACACATTAAAAGTAAGTATGTGCTCTTTCTGTATATTGTTAGGCCGAGTGCTCGTAAAACTTGATTTATAAGCGAAATTAAGCTCACGAAAGTGAAATACGAAAAGATTTATTACTTAGGCTATTTCAGTATATGTATTTTTCTAAATCAATCTGATATCTATAATTGCAAAACAAATCTTTAACTAGAGATGGACTCGATATTTTCTCTGATATCTGGCACTTACCATTTGGCACTTGTCAAATAAAGCTGACAAAAACCAGCGGAAAAAGAAAAACTTCTATGACACTGTTGCCGTCGCCGATACGTTCGCATTTTCTTTTGGTTTTCTTCGCAGTGGGCGTGGCAAGCCCATCCGTCCATTCATCCAAGAAGGTTGTTATAATTTTCATGCGCTATTTAACATAATAAAGCAATAAGCTGCTACACAACATTGAAGAATGAAAGAAGAGCGAGAGAGAAAGCGTCGGCAAACATTTTTATTTATGCCACCCTGCCCTGTCCTCTTCGCTCTGGGTGCGTGTTTGTTTTGTGTCAACTTAAATGCAAAAAAAAAAAAAAACAGAAGGAGTGGAAATGAAACTAACTATAATAAACAAGTGTGCAAGCTTAGGTAAATATTTAAATAAGAAAATATGAAGCAAAATACGGAAAGAGCCACGAGTAGTGGCTTTCCCCTGGAGTACGGATGTTAAGTGGATTACCAGAGTGTGGATAAAATGTCACAGGGCCTGAACTAATGGTTCTTGAAACTAATATCTACTGGGGATAAATACTGAGAGAGACCGTCATACTAAGACGCAACTAGATGACGTTATGTTTATTTAGATTCAGAGCATACAAGGAGCCTCCGCCTTGTATCCATAAAACAGTTTGCAGCAGCCTTAAACATATAGTAACGACTTTTTTTAAAGAGAAAATGTACATCCTAAGTTATAGCACCCTGTATCCTACGGGTACCTAGTATAAAAGCCCCACGTTATTTTATCGTCAAGTTAATTTCCGAAGTAAATTTTTGTATTTTCAAAAACCAAAATAAATGGACGCACACAAAAAAAAACAATATGGCAACAAAGTAATTGCAGAAAAAAAATATTAGTACGAGCGCCCTTAGCCCTTGGAATCTAAAACAATAACTGGCAAATATGATATTCCTTGACGTATTTCAAATTATACTAAACTGTGACAGAACAAGTTGTTCTGTGCTAAAGAGATTGTGTAGGGTCCTTGAAGCCAGTCGCCCTCGGGGTATATTCACTGAACATCAACAACGATTGCCAGGGGCAGATGCGACTTCCCTCCGAAAAGATCCTCTGTGACATGGACACAAAGGGATTCGATTTAAATATTCGAAAAATAAATATGAAAACCGGAGCACGCCTGTTAAATATTTTATTATTTAAATAGCTTCGCTATAATAATTTTAGGCACAGATGAGGTCTGGTAAAATGTCACAAAATATCAAGCAGAGTAGTTTATAGATCTTGGTTCCTAATTAATAAACAGGCGTGCTCCGGTTTTCACTTTTATTTTTTATTATATCAATTTCGTTTTAGACCAAAAACGTACATTTTCGTTTTTAGGTGCTCCGGTTTTCATAAACTTTTTGTCATCGTTTTGTTATCGAAATATTTAATCGTTTTTATTGCTCAAACAGATGACTTGGATGTTTTGAGAAGTAAACGGAATGCTTAGATGCCTTTACTCTTTTTAATTGTTTGTTTTAAAGCCAAATAAAGGCAGAAATTGTTTATTTATCAGTCCAAGAGGGCTGCCACCCTTTGATGATATGACTTTTATTCCATATTTTATTGGTAAAAATACCTTTTAAATATTAAATCAAACTGGTTTATTTATTTAAAGCTTATTTTATCCTCTTTGAACATTATTAATGCCCACCTCTTCATTTTACAAGCACTTCGACCAGATTGTTTTGATCCACCAACAGTACGGCAGCACTGTCAACCAAAACGAAAGTTGGTTTGCGACAGCAAATTCGAGGTGGGGTCAGAAAAGAATTATTTAAAAAGTAAATACGAATAAGATTGATCTACTGTTGGAGTGAAACAAACATCAATAGACCAAGGAGTGAACTATCCTTTTGCAATTAAGAACCGATTTCATGTAGGAAAAGGCGTTTACTTTTCATATCGACAAGACAAACTTGCCCGTTTTTGAAAACGAAAAAATCTTGTGAAAGTGAAAACGGGAGCACCGATTTTTCGTTTTCGAAAACGAAAACGAGAGAATCTTGTGAAAGTGAAAACCGGACCCTGCCTAAAAAAAAGATAGAGAGAATATTAGCTCAGTAAATTGGAGCTTAATGTTCAAAGTATTCTAATCTATGGCGTTTAACAAATTTTCCACAATGTAAAACCTCTTTATTATGTAAGAATTAACATTAATAACGAATTTTTAGAACACAAATTCCATTTGAGAAAATGATGAATTTTTATTCCCAAAACATAAGAGGCAGCTTGATTCAACCGTGTGCGACAGATTGTCTTATGGATAACCCCTTAGGGAGAAAGGACACTTGACACACGCGCATACCGCTGATGACTGGCTAATTGCGGACTATGCTAAAATTAATTTCCCAGCTTCTAATAATATTACCCAAAGGAACGGGTTGTGCGACATAGAGGAAATTGATGTGGATGGAAGGGTAAGGCAGCTTGTTGTCGCACGTGTTCAACGCGCCGAATGCGTAATTGGTTACACCTTTCTGACGGTTGTCTCCCCCGTGCTGTTGGGGCACGCAGTTGTTATTTTCCTTCGTTATCCGTATTTTGCCATGGGCAATCTTGACCCTATTTATAAACGACTAATCGCCCCAATTATCATTAATGACGCACAAAATTATTATTTAAATTTCATTCGCTATTTTGGCAGCATCTCACTTGGCACATAAATTGATTTAGCCAGCCGTAATAATTGCAAATTGCTTTTAATTGTTTTCGCCAGAGGCGAACAAAGTGAGTGGAGACGACACTAGATGCCTGCTATGTACGATATGTATGGTACTCGGTTTATTGCATTTCGCATTTGATTGGATTAACAAGAAAGGATTTGGTCGTGTGTGGCAGGTTGAAAGGGTTTGAAAAGCAAATCAAATTCCATATCTCCGTTGCTGGCTCAAAGTTGCATGATTGATTTAAATCAATGAAATGGAAATTCATTCTAGTAAAATGAGAAAAAATTAAAGAGTGCATACATATGTATATATGTAGTACCATTTGTAAAGGATCATTTGGCCGAGTTAGATCGAAATGACTGCTAACATTAACTAATCTCGGACAGCTTAAATGTTTATATTATTTTTGATTAAATTATTTTAGCATCAAAGAAACTATCTTAATTTTGAAACAAATTAGATACCCGCAACCAAACATTTCTTATTAATACAGAAACACTTATACTTCATATTACATTGCCAGTCCGTCTAATAGATTCCGGTCAGAAAATTATGAAATGATTGAAATTATAAATACTAATAGTAATTTATAGTATTTGTAAATGTTGAAACATATTTATGATCTTTTTTATTTTAACTTTTCAGTTTTTCAATTTGAAGCCAGTACTTAAATGGCTAATTAAATATATATATTTATTCCAGTTAAGATGGTAAAGGGTAACATCATAAAACCTATGAATATATATTTACCTTGGTGTAACTCTCTGTGGACCTGATATCGTTAATGGTCCATGGCAGCATGGAGGCCGAGTAGCGCGGATCGACGGACGCACTTCCGCGATAAGTGAGCGAAACCAAGCGCGTTTTCATCTCGATTTTTACTTTTTTCCGATCGGATGTGTTTATTTGTTCGATTTTATTCACTCTTGTGTACTTTATCTGTACGATAAACCGTTAAAATTGCAGGCCAAATTGAGTTACCGGTCATTTATTAACTTTGCATTTTATTTGCCGTTTTGCAAATGGCTTTTTAATCGTTTTTGTTTCCTGTTTTTTTTTTTTCTTTTTTTTTAGCGAGCTATAGTGCAGAATTGGAATCAATATTTGCTGGACATGCGGCAAGGTTTTCGCATTCCATGTTAGCGACGCGGGAGTTCTTGCTGGAATGCAGAGTTCGTGAGCTGAATGAATACCCACCCAAAAAAAAAGGGAGACGGAAAGAAAGGACAGCCCTTGAAGCGGACAATGACCACCTGACTGCGCTTCCTGCGGGAAAGGATCTAATGGTGTTTCCCGTCCAAGGGAAGGCATCCGAGAAATTACTATCAATATTGATTTTTTGCGCAGCCGTCTTTGTTTTTTCACATACTTATGCACACACATTCGCGTAGAGACCGCTCTCGTTACAATGAACCAACAATATTAATAATATGGCAACAAAATAAATGTATTGCTTTAAGGGGCAGCATTCACTTAAAATACTTTTTTATGACAATAAAATATACTTTTTAGTATTTAGCATGTTTTCTAGCACCATTTTATAAACTTTCAGGCTTTCAGTGGGTCGAAAGTTAGGCAGAATTGGGAAAATGAAGTATTTCAATAATATTCCTTAGACATACATATGTATGTACAGTGGCAACTTATTTCGTGCAAAGGTTCAACCAAACTTTAAAGTCGTGTAGCACATATACTATATGAGATATCAACACAATTTTAATGTACTTTTTTAAAGTAGTATTCTTATATATATATAAATACTTAATTGGTTTTCAATTCCATTCAATAATATTTAAATTTACAAGAAACCTGAAATATTGACTTCTTCAATGTCACAGCTTATTTAGTATATATGTATGTATGTTCATGTTTAAATATTATTTCTCGGAAACACATATTTTTTTGTATATTTATAATTTAAACTTTAGATAAACGAGAATAATGATGGTTTTATTATCATAATGTCAGTCAATGAGTTACTGAAAATTATGTAAAGTACGGGTTCTAAACATGGAAAATATGAAAGAAAACTTGAAAAAGATTCATTTAGACAGGGAGTTCACTTCTTAGAGCGTGCACTGTATTTTTTTTTTTCTTTTGGAATAAACTTTGGCGAAGAGGGTGGAAAAGAGGGGAGTCGTGGGATGAGGACGAGGACGAGCAACCACCAGACAAAGTAGCCAACAACACGAGACAGCAAGACACCCCAATATAGGAATTCACTTTTACATAAACTTTGTGTTATTTACTTTTTACTTTTTACTTTCCTAAGGTTTCCGCCTCCCCTCGCCAAACACACACACTCAGCCACATACAAACACACGGATATTTTTTGACACAGCGTGTGTGTTCTGAGCTCCTTTATTCCAGGAATTTTTGCAACCGAAAACACGTTGAAATGCCACCTAATTCCGCTGAGCACTGACACTCGGGCTTAATTCTTGACGGCACAGCATTTCTCTATGTGGAGTCCTTCGTCCTGGCGCCCGATTAAATGCGTTTGCTGCGCACGCGCGTGCCTGGCCACGAAACTAGCCATAATCATACGCGGAATTGCCAACATCGCTGATTGTCGAGGGATTATTTTTCCGAATTACTGAGCCAGCTAGTTTGTGAAAACAAGGTGGGCTCAAATCAAATTCACAATTTTTAAATTGTTTACAATTGTTTACAGCAATGTGACCGTTGCACAGGCAACGGAATAATACCCCCGGTCCACAGATTGCAGCTGGTAAACAGCTGACAAATAAAAGCGCCATAAGTGTGGTTTTTCTTTTATTTAAATTCCCATGTCCCGATTTCCATTCTGATAAATTATACTTAATGCAATACTGAGGTATTGCATAGAATGGTTTTCTATTCGCGTTTTGTAATCGTATTGTTACTGTGCATCTACTGGTAGATGAAATCACTATGGTTGTCAGTAATTGCGTAACCCAAAATAAAAATTATTAATACTTTGAATCATCTGATTGAAATTTTGCTGACGGCATTTTTTTTCGAGACATTTATCGGGCCAATTTTCAATAATTTATTTTATTGGAAATACCCAAAATAAAAATTAATATACGTGTTCCATAAGCCACAGTTCCACTTTCAAAAGGCGGACATGCGGTCCGACTAAAAGGTAGTTGTCTTGGAAAAACTGGCGAAGTTGGAATTCAGCCACTTTAAGGCACACAGACGAGAACTCCACGTTCGACAACACTACACTACATAGTTTGTTTACATTTCAAATTCAAACAAACATTCAAAACTCGACTAACATATCTACACGGAACACCGTCAGTTTAGTGACTCTAGCTTGTTTTAGAGCTCCTCTGCATCTCCCTTCCCTTCCCATAGGTATTTTTAACTTTACAGGTTGAGAAACCGATTTGAAAATCATAAATAAATAAATAAAAAAGGATTACAAATATTTTCTACTTTTAGAGCCCCCACATATGAATAACGATGTTTGGGTCCTACCCGTATGAGCGCTTTAAATGGGGGACCGAATTTTCGTAGTGGATTTGTTTTAGTTAATCTAAATTATAAAAAGGGGTTCCACTCACAAGTTTGAGAATTAAATGAATAAATCAGTATATAATAAATATAAATAAATATGAATGTAAATAAATAAATAAATATGTATGCAATAAATAAATAAATAAAACTGAATAATAAATACCAAAAAATTTTAACAAACACAAAC
>VNJZ01006514.1:0-15898 GCA_008042795.1 Drosophila asahinai
TGCCTGGAAAATAGAAGAAATCGTTCGTCAGTCTGTCTTTCTGTCCACATTGCCCCGCAAGCATATTTATGCTTGATCGTGAAAATAATCGGGGCTTGTTTTGGCCGTTTTCCCTCCCCATTCGCAAACTTCGTGCGCCTTTGGATCGTCGCGGGCCGTAAAATACGATCCCCTTTTGTTCATGTCGTTCGTCAAAAGCTAAGTCATTTTCTGGACCCAGTATTCCATTCGTACCCCCAAAGGGGGGCCCTTTTTAATGGGTTTCTACCAATGCATTTTTGTTGGGTTAAGTTCACATTACAAATTTATTATAAAGGTTGTTCAAACGTGTATTGGACATTAAAGTGTGTCAAAAGGTGTTGTTATAGCAAGGGCCATTCTGAATTGATTTAAATTGTGTAATTAATATTTAGGTGTATTATAGAATATACAGGCAGGCTCCGGTTTTCACTTTCACAAGATTCTCTCGTTTTCGTTTTCGAAGACGAAAAATCGGTGCTCCCGTTTTCACTTTCACAAGATTTTTTCGTTTTCAAAAACGTGCAAGTTTGTTTTGTCGAAATGAAAAGTAAATGCCTTTTTCTACATCAAATCGGTTCTTAATTGCAAAAGGAAAAAAATAGTTGACTTCTTGGTCTATTGATGTTCATTTCACACCATAAATAGATCAATCTAATTCGTATTTACTTTTTAAATAATTATTTTCTGACCCCACCTCGAATTTGGGAACAAACTATTTGCCGTCGGCAGCAACATCTTTCGTTTTGATTGCCAGTGCTGCCGTACTGTTGATGGAACAAAACAATTTGGTCGAAATGCTTATAAATTTAAAAGGTGGGCATTAATATTGTTCAAAGAGGATAAAATAGGATTTTAATAAATAAACAAGTTTATTTTAATTTTTAAATGGAATTTTTACCAATAAAAAAAGGTATTGTTCACGTCAAGAGGGCGCTTATTTTCGAGAGCCAGTGTGAAGCGCTAGCGGCTTCGGGATGTCCCGCTTAATGGAGCCCAGCGCTCTCCCACACTCTCTCTCCCTCTCTTCCTCCGGGCTTCCAGTCCGCAAGAGCTTTCCAGTCCGCTGTCCCCAACTTCTATATTGTGCCATGTAATTAGTTATAATGTACGACCCAGCCGATGAAGGCAAATAAAGTTCAATCATTTATTAATTTACGACCGTTTACTCATTTTTTCTACGTGGGACTTTTGAACATCTACATCTACGAACGTCTTATTTTGGCTAAGAATCCGCCCACTCCATTTCAGGTATAAAAGACATATCATCAAAGGGTGGCAGCCCTCTTGAACCGATAAATAAACAATTTCTGCCTTTATTTGGCTTTAAAACAAACAATTAAAAAAATGAAGGGCATTTAAGCATTCCTTATACTTCTCTAAACATCCAAGTCATCTGTTTGAGCAATAAAAACGATTAAATATTTCGGTAACAAAACGATGACAAAAATTTTGTGAAAACCGGAGCACCTAAAAACGAAAACGTATGTTTTTGGTCTAATACGAAAACGAAAAATAAAAGTGAAAACCGGAGCACGCCTGATAGTGTATCTTTGGAAGCTAATATTTTGTTCATATGGTATGTAGTGTATATGGAGGCACGATTATATATATATATAACTATTTCTGATATTATTGGGAAAAATGTCCCGTTGACTCACCCTCTGTTATTCCATCGTTGAGAGCTCTCGTTCCGGAGTTGAGGTTTTATTCAATGGAAAAGTTAACTAGAATTAAATATATATATATAATATCGTGCTGTGTCTTGGTGTTATAAATTCACTAAATGCACAACATTTTTCTTAATGAAAAAAAAAAAAAACATTAAAAATATATATAAGTGTATTGATGTTGAGAAATGAGTTAGAATGTTCAGGAAATTGTTGTGGCGGCTTTGCTTTTATATGTTTGTTGTCGGATTGTTTATGTTATGTCGTTATTGAACCAGGGTCATCTTTGTTGGTGAATCTTTCATGTTGGTCGATGCTCCTCAATTACTTGTTCGATCTCTTGGCTATCAGAGACATCCTTCAGGTTTTTATGATGTTGAATATTGGGGTTGTTGTTGAAGGATTTAGGCTATACCTAGTGATACGAGTAGTTCTACAGTTTATTGCAAATTGCAAAATTCACTTTTGGATGCGGCAGATTGTTTTACTCGTAGTATTGTTAAAATAGGTCCTTTAGGATTCACATTACGCGGAACTGTTCGACGGGATGTTGTGACGGACTGCATCGCGCATTTCCCGCGGTCACGAAAAGCTATCCGACTTTTAAACTTATGCGCCTTGTACGCATTCACTTTGGTCTTGGGGGATTTTGAGTCTTTCCGAACAGACTTCCCGTCCTTAGCTCTGACTTCGACTCTCTCTAGTACGGCTATATTGGGGTCTTTTATATCCAAAGACTGTGCCAAGTATTGCCTAGGAATCTCCGGAATGGAACACAAAAGTGTTCATCCATTCCCCTCTTTTCACCTATTGGCTAGAGTTCTATTTGGGTCGTCTTTGGTCTAAGGTTTTATAGTTCAGCAAAATCGGCGGTGCTGGGTTGCAGGTGATTGCATGGCCCAATTTGGCGAGTTTAACCGGTGTCAACTGCCCGAACCAAATATTTGTGTAATCATGCCCGTGTTGATTTTCTAGAGCACTAGCGAATTGGCTATTCTTGATTTTCTTTCGTGTTATGCTGTTTTCACGTGGCCTCGACCCATTCCCTGAGGTTAAGAGTCTCCTGCTCTATCGACTGAACAAGCAGAGCTGACATTTGTATATTGATTTTGGGCTATTGTGAAGTATTTGAATATTTATTGTAATGATAAGAATCGTTTTTGCCGCAATAGTTGCAGGCGGTGTCATGAAATTGCGCTTGACACCTGGCTCATTCTGTTCCTCCGCGTTTCCGATAGAATTTCGGTGGCTTATTACAAGTGTAACATAGATAGGTATGGAAAGGAGATGTTCATTCTTCCCGGAGTCTTGTTCCCTCCTACCTGAATTTGCGTTTCCACCTGGCTTCCTGTCAAATGCATTTCCTCGTCCAAACGATGCTTCTACGTTGTTCTGAGGTGGACGGCTCCTTTGGAATGCCTCGACCGGATATTCGTCGGTTCATCAAAACTCTCATTGTATCCCTGACGCAGTTCCATAATTTCTTTATTGGTCACGTAGTCGTAGTTTTCGTAGTTTTCGGACGTTGAGAACGCCTTGGTCATTTCGCTAGTCAAGTCAAAGTATCCGAATTCAAAGTCATCGGCTCGGTCCTCCATCAACTGCCAGTACCATTTGGCTGCGGTACCACTCAATAAACAATGAAATTCTTTAAATATCTGATCAACAGTGTACCCGTTCATTTTCGTTAAGCGACTCCCTCGGAACAGAAAACTCTCCACCGACATGCCCCTACTGGACCCATCAAACTTAAGGTTCCATTTGTCTAGGCGTGTTGGTCGAGTTCCTGTATAGCTGCTAAGGTGTGTTTCGTTGTCCCCGACGCTGGGATTAAGCTGGTTTTCAGCGGCTACCTCTCTAGGACTCGGTATTGGTCGGTTTGCTGCTGCTGATGTCTGTCTTGGTTGGCCCTGTCGCGCGGCTCCGTGTCTCTGAGGGGTCGAACTGGCCTCGGGGCTTTCCCTGGGTATTGTGCTCTCCCTTGGCTGTACGGCGGACAGTTCGGTTACTTGGCGCCGCAGGCTCATGACTTTCTCCTGCATTTCGGCCATCCTCGTTGTCATGGTTGCCTTCATCTCATTATTTGACGCAATCAATGCGGAAAGCATTCGCTCTAGTCGGTTGTTGTCATCGCTATGTCTGGGCCTAGCTCCCTCATTATTTGGAAGAATACTGGACCGCCCTTGCGGTGGTCCTAAATCCAGGTGTTCCCCTCCTACAGCTCCTTTGGAATAGTCCATGATGACGCTGCTGCAATCTGCTAAACTTCCAAAGTTATTTAGCTTGCTATTGAAGCTTATCGACTGGTTGTTTTCGTCAACGGGCAATAGGCTAGCTCTTGCCGGTTTTTCTGTTCTGGTTTGTCTGGCTTCTCTCGCCGCCAGTGAACGTCCTCAACGGAGGTAGATTAAATGTAACCTTCTTCTTTTTCTTTTTCCTGCCATATGTTAAAATATTCTATAAATACCCAATCGACCACCCTGCCGTGTAATCGCGGTACTTCTTTATTTGCGTTTGTTATTTAATTTTTTTGTAATAAGATATAGTTATACATGTTTGAGCGTTGTTGGCTTTTGTTAAGTTAATTTTTAGTTTTCGTGTGCGTTAATATATTTGCTTAGCAGCAAAAGTTTTATGACGAATAAAACTTGTGTAATTCAAAACGGGGTGCGCTGGTACTCCTGGGTATTGGTATAGGTCAAGAATCGTGCGAAATTAAGCCCCAAATAAAATTTCAAATAAGACCTATTCAAGTGAATTCGCTGAATGGATTCAACTGCCCTCCACCGGAGTGATCAGCTCCTTCTGCGCCCACTTGACCTCTTCCTTGGAAAACACAGTACATCGGACTGCTGTTCTCCCACAGGAAGGCTTTGCATCAACCCCCTCCCCACTGTCGTCGGAAAACAGGTAGACTCGCTCACATGCAGACGGATGGAGCTTTATTCCAGACAGGCGAAAGGAATTGCCTCCCTGCTCCTTTCTCTCTGGACTCGAACCTCGCGAGAGACCTGGTTCTGTGCCTAGTAGAATGGATAGCGTCGGCCAGAGAGATAAATACTGTCGTCCCGCCCGCCCGTTAGTCGTGGGTACCCGTACAGACTCGAACCTCGCAAGAGACCTGGTATACCCTAGTGCAACGGATAGCGTCAGCTGTACGGATACAGTCATTCCCCCACCCCCTTCAGTACTGGATCGACAAACGATGACGAACCGCTACCCCAACCGATGATGGCGGCTATATTATGGCGATGACTGGATACTATTAAGACCGGTTGGTGGTGCGCCGTTATTCGCTTGCGACCCCTGCTCTTTCTGGACTCGAACCTCGCGTAGAGCTGGCTTAGCCTAGTACAATGGATAGCGTCGGCCAGGAAGCGCAGCTAAGTTTGGTTACGTTAAATATTTCTAAAAATGGTCTGCACTTTTATAGAGAAGTTATTATGGTATTCTTTCTTTTAACGAGGAACTATTAGGATTAAATATTTAAAATTTAAAAGGGTCTTCAAAGTCAAATGCCAATTCAAAAACTACAAGTGTCAGATCGGAAGGCCTTTAGCTTCTGATACTAGTCTGTGAAGTTGGTGACTTTAAAATATCATAACGAAAAATAATATATATATATATATATATATATTAAAAATGAAATTTAACGAAAATTATATACAAATTGTTAGCTAATTTTGACACCAAAGTGATCAGCTTTGATGACTCTCGACTCTTTAAAAAGCTTTAAAAAAAAATGTTTATCTGAATACTAAGGTTTTTCTCGTCAATGAAAATAAGTTTTTGGCAATAAGGATAAAAGGATACTTCCTAAGTTGGGCCCCATTTCTGTTACGGCAATCATATTTATGCTTGATTCGCAAACTTCGTGCGCCTTTGGGTCGTCGCGGGCCGTGCAATACGATCCCCTTTTGTTCATGTCGTTCATTGCATTTTTGTTGGTTTAAGTTCACATTACAAGTTTATTATAAAGGTTGTTCAATCGTGTATTGGACATTAAAGTGTGTCAAAAGGTGTTGTTATAGCAGGGGTCATTCTGAATTGATTTAAATTGTGTAATTAACATCTAGGTGTATTAAAGAATATAGTGTATCTTTGGAAGCTATTATTTTGTTCATATGGTATCTAGTGTTTATGGAGGCACGATTATATATATATATAAATATTTCTGATAATATTGGGAAAAATGTCCTGTTGACTCACCCTCGGTTATTCCATCGTTGAGAGCTCTCGTTCCGGAGTTGAGGTTTTATTTGTTGGAAAAGTTATTAAATAGAATTAAATATATATATATATAATATCGTGCTGTGTCTTGGTGTTATAAATTCACTAAATGCACAACATTTTTCTTAATGAAAAAAAAAAAAATTACACAAATATAAGAAGTGTATTGGTGTTGAGAAATGAGTTAATATGGAAATGGTTGTGGCGGCTTTGCTTTTATATGTTTGTTGTCGGATTGTTTATGTTATGTCGTTATTGAACCAGGGTCATCTTTGTTGGTGAATCTTTCATGTTGGTCGATGCTTGAATATTGGGGTTGTAGTGATACGAGTAGTTCTACAGTTTATTGCAAAATGTTGAATGTCCTTCAGGATTCACTTTTGGATGCGGCAGATTGTTTTACTCGTAGTATTGTTAAAATATGTCCTTTAGGATTCACATTACGCGGAACTGTTCGACGGGATGTTGTAACGGACTGCGTCGCACATTTCCCGCGGTGACGAAAAGCTATCCGACTTTTAAACTTATGCGCCTTGTACGCATTCACTTTGGTCTTGGGGGATTTTGAGTCTTTCCGAAGAGACTTCCCGTCCTTAGCTCTGACTTCGACTCTCTCTAGTACGGCTATATTGGGGTCTTTTATATCCAAAGACTGTGCCAAGTAATGCCTAAGAATCTCCGGAATGGAACACAAAAGTGTTAATCCATTCCCCTCTTTTCACCTATTGGCTAGAGTTATATTTGGGTCGTCTTTGGTCTAAGGTTTGATAGTTCAGCAAAATCGGCGGTGCTGGTTTGCAGGTGATTGCATGGCCCAATTTGGCGAGTTTAGGCGGTGTCATCTGCCCGAGCCATATTTTTGTGAATTCTTGCTCGTGTTGATTTTCTAGAGCACTAGCGCATTGGCTATTCTTGATTTTATTTCGCGTTAACCAAATGACTCACGTCGGCACTAACCTGCGTACACTTTACACTTTTCTGCACTGTTTCAGGTAGTTTCTTAGTTTTTTTGCTATCGTCTAAGGCGGCAAGGCGATTGTCCCCAAAGTTGGGAGGCCCGGGGGCCATGGTTGCAAGGCTGTTTTTTTGCAGTTTAGGTAGGCTTCTCGTAAGCGTAAGAGATAGGAAAGAAAAAGTTCGTGGATCGAAGATAACTGCCGGGAGATAAGTAACAGACGTCCGCAATCGATGAGAGGTAATCAGTGACTGATTTCACGATTTATTCATATAATTCCTTTATTTTTTTCATTTTACGTTTTAGGCCTAGGTGCCATTCGTTTTGATTTGTATTATTCTTTATGTCCACTGCACCGTTCACCCATTGACTCGCACTAACCTTAGTATTTCTAAGTTTCTCCTTCTTCAATTTGTTTCCCTATGTTTCACTACCGTAACCCGACCGTCGCGGTCGAAACCCTCGAGAGAACAGAACCGTGCCAATGTCGTACGGTAATCCCCTCATTTCCTCTTTCTCTCGGTTCTTTTTTAGTACATAGAGGATTCCGGTATTCTGTTCTTTATATTTCAGTATTTTTCTGTCGCTCTAACGTAGTTTGAAACCTGGCTCACTCGTATCTGGTCTAACTCCGACCCACTTCGTAGTATTCTAGGGGATAATTGGTTTGAGGCTCCGCTTATGTCGATCCAGTCAGACGCCAAGCCACACTGGTTTCTGGTATTTTATCGGGATGCGTTTGGAACTTGGGTCCCGAAGATCTGGTCTCACCGCGACCTACATGGAGTCCTGGTACTTTTACTCAGGGTAGAGTTGACGGTTCGGAAATCAAATGGAATATATCGAATCTGTTTTATACTGGACTGCAGATCGGGACATTTTAATATAACATATGGGGACTCCGTGTCCTATACTTAACAAGTAAGGAAGCTACAGACGACTGTGCTCGCCTGTGAGATACCCGGTACCTAAACGTTTGTGCTTTACACTTAAAGGTAATTTAAAATTGTACGTACATTATCATACTCTACTTCGATACTTCTTAAAATAAATCGTACCTCGAATTAGCTCCCGACCTAAACAATTTAATGTCATACTTAAATATGAATGATACATTTTATAAGGACACATAAAAACCCGCTCGATCGGCGTCAAAAAATTAATTATGTTATTTTTTGTCAATTCTTGCTCTATTCTTTTGTCATTTCTTCTGCAGTTGGCGAATGCGCTACCTGTCGGCTACAGCTTGCACCAGCAGTGCCTTAGGGCGGTGTGTTAAAATTCTAACCTTATTGCTAATATCTCCCATGTTTATCATCCGATTTTACTGAAATTTTCAGGAAATGTCTGCTCTATTTTATTCATTTATTGTATCTATTAACTTTAACCCGAAAATAACGAGTATATCTTATTTAACGTTTTTTATGATTTTTAAGAGCGGAGGGTTGCGTGCCCAAACAAACTTCATCTGCGTGCAACAGACTCGAATGCTGTCACAAAATTATTGTCTCTGTTGTTTCACACGGACTGAAGGCGTTGTCCAACACTGTACCTTTAATCAAGTAGACATCCGGCCAAAAATTAAAAAGAAAAAAAAAATCTCATTTTACTTAACTTTGAAAATCCACGATAAATCTATTGTTCAACGGATTTCTGGAGTTTGTAACGTAGTTTCTCAGCCGGGGTAAAACCTCAGTCGTGCCAGGAAAACTATACATGAATATTTATATATAAAGAGATGGAACTTGTAGCTAGGATTTAATTGCGGAGACTTTCCGCTCACTGAATATATTTCTTTATGGGTTTGGGTATTTATTCCCGCCAGAATATTTAGTTCTGTCCGGAATTAAACCAGCTATATGTAGAGGCGGGCAACAGTATTGGTCAGCATTGCGCTGCGGTGGCTAGTTCGCCTCTGGCTAGTTCGCCAGTGCTGCCCAGCGGTGGAACCGGTTCTTGATAAGCCCGGAGCAATGGGTGGAGTGAAACCAAGCTCACGATCTGGAACGCGCGCCGCTGGCTAGATCGCCAGTGGTGCCCAGCGACTGGCAGTGATGCGCTCGCAGCAGAAAAATGAGTATGTGGGTTAACAGGCGTGTGGCCAGGCTAGCAACTAGCGGGCGGGCGGCTGGTAGTGATGCGCTCGCAGCTGGTAGTGATGCGCTCGCAGCGGGGGTGCGCTACGTAACTAGCCAGGTTACGGTTAAAACTACGTAATGAGACCCTTGGGAGCTAGATACCGTAGCCCGCGCTACGATGGCTGTACTACGAGGGGGGGGGGCGATTTCGGCTGGGCGCGGAAGCTACACTACGGTCTTTAGTTCCGGTTAGGCTAAAGGGAGGGTTATTAATGCGGATGGGTGCGAATTCTAAGCTACGGTACTTATTCCGGTTGGGCGCGGAGGCTACTACAGGGTTAGTGATCCGGATGGGCGCTGATCTACAGCTACGAGACGTACTCCGGTTGGGCGCGTAGGCTACTACAGGGTTAGTGATCCGGATGGGCGCGGATCCAAAGCTACGACTACTAGCTAGGGTACAGTATTAATCATGCGAGAGGGAGTCAGTGGCGGCGGCTGCAGAGCACTCGAATGGGAGGGCCAAGCGGGTGAACTGCAACTGCACATAGAAGAAGCGGAGGGGGGGAGAGTTCTCGGCGGTGACAGTCCACGTGAATGGAAGGACCAAACACGCAGTTGGAAACTGTTAAGAGTGGAGAGGAGCTGGGAGTGGATCGTGGTCAAGTACAGGTCGCGTGAATGGAAGGGCCAAACAAGCGGTTAGTAATGGCCGGAAGAGTGAGGCGGGGGGTTGCGGGGTTACCAAGAAGACCTCGTGACAGGGTTTTTAGTATTATTATTGGTTTTATTAGCTACGTATGTTTAATCCCTACTGCTGCCTTTACACGGGGTGTAACTTACGTGAGCTTAGGTTCTATAGAATTCACTACCACGGCTCGACGCGTCGGTCTCGAGGAACGTGGGCGTTTTCGACTTAGGTTCCTAGGGAGCTATTTTGATATGGGTCCGCACGCGGCGGTGGTCACGAAGCGAGAGAGTGAGCTTCCGTTCTTGGCCGCGATCGGGAGCTCGGAACTCGATAATTATTGAGCTAGTTCGCCACTATCGGATCCACTATCGATGGCCACCTATCGCGGTGATCGATAGGGTCGTGCCTTCGATGGCGTTAGGGTCATTGACGGGGTTGGGTCTTAGCTTTAGTCTTATATTTAGTATTATTTATGAGTAATTAAATCAACTAGGGACTTTGTGTCTTAAACTAGTTTTAACTGTATTTATAAATGTAGGAAAACAAGGTAGACTTCGTGTCAAAGGAAAACTTAACAAATAACATAATTCAAGAAAAACAATATAGTTTGTGCGCCCGTATCCAAAAAGGGCGTCACAAATTGTAGGCCTGTTTGATACTTAGGGCGGTCAACTTTATAAAAAAACACGTTTTGATTTCCCAACGGTTTTTTTTGTTTAGTTTTTATTATGCTAGCATCAATGTTAATCCGTTAACATTTGAGTTAACTGCTTGAAATTTCCACTTTTCTTCAAGTTTGTTTGGCTATAGCACACAAATTACTTATTCAATATACATAAAAACTGTTATAAAATCGAAAGGTTAGTTTATTACCTGTTAAATAAAACATTCGACGGATAAATTGGTTGGCTACAACTCGAGCTATGAAATGATAAACGTAAACTGAGCAGATTTTTTTTGTGTAAACTTTAAAAAATCTTTAAAAAAAAACGTATCCGTAGGAAAATAAATTAAAGGCTTGGAGCATTTTTTTTTTTTTTTTTTTTTTTTGTAAACTGGTGTTATTGCTATGTCATATTGTGACGGCTTGACCTTCAGAGCCGATCGTCACAACTGCAGCTCCATCAATACTCCCTCCACTTCTCCTCCTTCCAGAGGGATGACGTCGTCGCACAGTGGGCGAAACGGCCTATCTAACGGACTTTAATTTTAGAGGCATTTTTTTTTACCAAAGTAAATTTCTTTTTACTTTTAATTTGATTTAACTTAATTAAAAACTAATAAAATGTTTTTTTGTGAAAGTTGCAATTATTGATCATGTTTTAAACGTTGTTTATTTAAACCGGGAATAAATGATAAGCTAATGTATTTCCATTGTGTTAATTTATTTAACCTATATTTACAAATTATTATTGAAAGATTTCCTTGCCTCCTTAAATTTTTTTTTCCTGTGAAATCATTGAATATTTGTCTTTTTCCAGTCTTCATATATGCTATGTAAAAATTTATTCAAAACGAAAAATATTCACAATAATTTTAACGAAAAATATAAAAAAAGTATTTACAATTATAACTATTATATTCGTTATAAAGTTACTATTTATTCAGACTCTGAATCAGTCTCGTATGAAGCATTTCCCTATCGACCTCCATCCTTTTTAACTGCCTTGTGTTTTGCGTAAGCTTGATACTAGTGGATCTGAGGAACTTAATAAGGCATGCATTAAGTCCTCCGTATGCATTCCGGCATGCATTAAGTCCTCGAGATGTTTTCCGCGTATGGTGTTCACAAAAATTGAGATAGTCCTTATCGCGTGCTTTTAACGCTTCTTTCGACATTTATCCATGTAATAAGACTTTGTGAACTGAGACCGGCATATAAAACCATGGATACTCAGTGGTAAAAAGTTTAGCTGTCTGCAAAGCATATTGCTTAAACGATTCACTATTAAGTTTTCGTCCGCAAGCAATTGAGCGCAAAACAACGTTTAACTGTTTAAATTAGCTATTCATTTACTCGGGTTATTTTGGAGGCTAATTTGGGCTCTCTGAAAAATCGCTGGCTGTATGGTATGGCTGGTGGCTGTTAGAACATTGCCAGGTTTAGCTTTATGACAACTAGAATGTATAACAGCTGATAGAGCTTTTCCATACAATTCTTTTGTAATAGTTCTAAGCTTTACTTGATTCACTACATTAAATGACTCTAACCCGATAAAACGTTGTCCTTTTATTTCGGTTCAAGTTAACATCACGCGGATACACTGCGATTACCATTGTGTCAGTTCTCAACTCTTACAAAGTTTATGGGCCCAGACCCTGTTAACTAGGAATCGAATTTAATTGAGAAGTTAAACGTGGTCACATGAGAGTGCAATGCAAAAGAGAAAGAGAGGTGAACGCGGCAATGAGTGCGTATATTGGAAAGTCAGGAACTGGCGACAACAATTGGATCTTGGACAGCGGCGCTTCTTCTCACATGTGCAGAGAGAGATCATACTTTGAAACTTTAAGAGAGAGCAATGAGAGCATTACGATGGCATCAGGCGCTAAAGTTAAAGCACAAGGCGTAGGAGATGTAAAAATAATATCACATTGTTGCAGTGACATCTTGGTACGCGAAGTATTATTTGTTCCGGAATTGAACCACAATTTTTTATCTGCCGGTAAAATAATTAGTTATAGACAGTAAAATTTACAAATAAAATGACTTGTGTTATTAACGACAAAAAGGAGAAATTGTTTGAGGCGAAGTTTGATGCCTGTATTTTCATAGCCGATGTGTCGAGCAAATGTAAACAAAAGATTTGTAGTGTGCAAGCAGCGGAAATGTCAAAATTTTGAAATTTGGCACAGCAGATTTGGACACCTGAACCTGAGAGATTTATGACAACTTTCAAGCAAGAGTATAGTTCGCGGATTGGAATTAAAACTGATACATACGGATATTTGCGGCCCCATGCGCGTGGCTTCTATATCTGGTGCGAGCTATGTAATTTCGTTTACCGATGATTAGATATATGTTTGGACATAGTTTTTGCGAAGAAAGCCGGCGTTAAATGCCTTTAAGGGTTTTGTGGCGCAGACGGAGCTACAAACGGGAGGCAAGGTAAAACGTATGCGTAGCGATAACGGTTTGAAATACGTCAATGCGGAGTTAGGGAATTTCTTCGAGATAAAGGAATTACAGCAAACTATACGCCCCTGTAGAACGGAGTAGCTGAAAGGGCCAACCGAACTTTAGTCGAGATGGCGAGGTGTATGCTGGAAGCGGCGACTCAACCACAATTTCTGTGGGCTGAGGCAATAAATACGGCTACTTATGTACGTAATCGAACGTTTACCAAGAAGCTGGATGACAAGACTCCATATGAATGTTGGTTCAATCGGAAGCCAAGTGTCAGGCACTTCAAAACGTTTGGGTGCGATAGTATCAGCCTAAACTAGAAGCCAGGTAAAGGAAAGTTTAAAACAAAAGGTCTAAAACTTATTTTTGTAGGATACTCAGAACAATCCAAGGCGTACAGGCTCTACGATGTCCACAAAATTTGTATAGTCGTGTCCAGAGATGTTATTTTCCTGGAGAAATCGTTTTCCATTGGTCGAAATAATACAGTGAGCGGGCATAGCACCAAGTCTGGCAGTTCATACTTATTCGATGGAGAAAAATCTACAGAAGTCGATGCAGGAATCAGTATGGAGAGTCTGGTGGAAGATGGCATTCCTCAGGAAGTCCGCAGGATGATGGCAGTCACCAGGAGGATGCAAGTCCGCAGGAAGATGCAAGTACGCAGGAGAACGGCAGTCCGCAGGAAGATTCAAGTCCGCTGGAAGATGCAGATCAACAGGAAGACCAGGATTCAAAGGAGGAGAGCGAAGTAGTCGCATCACCAAAACCGAGGAAACGAGGTCGAAATAAAATCCTACGTACAGGTCAGCCAGGTAGGCCACGAAAAGTATACGTAGTTGAACCCACGGTAAATTTATTAGAAGTAAACGTATGAAAACGAATGGCGAAAGGCAATGAGTATCGACTATAAAAATCTTCTAAAAAATGAAACATGTGAACTAGTGGACCCAAGTAGGAAACATAATGTTTTAGGGTGTAAATGGGTTATTTCCACGAAACTAGAGGTGGAGATGTTTTATCGATGTTTTTGGCGAAAAAACATCGATAAAACATCGATGTTATAAAAAAAAAAAAAAAAAAAAATACACGAGTGTTTCTACAGAAGAATGTAAGAATGCATACCCGCATTTAGATGAAGCACAACTCGGGTGGTTAATAACTTACTTTTTAGATATCTGTCCATGTCCTCCACTTAACAACCAACACCAACACCACCAGCAACGAACACTAAATTTGTAATATGCTATTAATAATGTATTAGGAAAGAATTAAATTAGTACTTACATTTTATACGACTTTGTTTCGCACCACGCAGTAGAGATGGAAAAACATCGATGATTCCCTGCCAAACATCGATGTTAGCGATGTTTCGAAAACATCGATGACATCGATGTTAGCATCGATGTTTCTCCACCTCTACACGAAACGAAATGCTGATAGCAGCATTGAAAAGCATAAAGCTCGACTCGTAGCGCAAGGCTGTGGTCAAAGGAGAAACATTGATTACAAAAATATATACGCGCCGGTAGTCAGATACCCGACTATTCGTATAATTTTGAAATATAAATTGAAATTGCTGCGAAGCTTGGTTTATACGTCAATCACATTGATATCGTGGCGGCGTATTTAAACGGGAGTCTGCAAGAAGATGTATTCATGCGATAGCCGGAGGCATTTATCTATGAGGCAAGACCGAATGCTATATGTAAGCTGAAGAAATCTATTTATGGTCTTTGTTTAGGTCAGCGGCCCACTGTACCGCCGCTGCTCACTGAGCTTTCCGAGCTTTGCGCACTCGCCCCTCTTGCGCTCACGCGCTCGCTCTCGCGCATCTTCCATGCTCCGGAGAGCGGACATCAGGTTCGGATCCGAACTTCACGGTCGACCGCTGCCGAGCTCCCGCTCTCGCTGTAGCGGAGTAAAGCGGGCGGGTGCTCGGTCTTATGCTTAAGCTTAGTTAATAATAAAGCTGACGCCCACACGCACTGATTTTTACCTCGACGCCCCCGATCTTTTTCTTTCTAACCTCGACGTGTTATTTCTTCGCTTCGCACCGTGGGATTTCTTTGTAGTGCACATTCAGGATATTTTTTAGCGGCAGGATCGCCCCCCTACAAACATTGGTCATTCGAGCCGGATACGGATATATTTCTGCCCTTCCGCCAGCAGTTCCGCTGGTTTTTTCCGCTGAAAAGATAAGTACGAGCCTTTTCCATCTACCTTCTACCTCCGGTCTTCAACAGTGGTCCAAACATTAAATTTTGTTCACACGCTGCAAGATTAATTTTTCGTATCAACTCCATGTCAGAGTTTTTCCGACACAACGACAGTTGAGAAATTTATATTCTTCGTCAAATTTTCCATCCGTCTCCGCTTTGTGTGCGTCGCCATATTCCTTGCCTTCTTTTTCGTTTCCCCGTTGTACATCAACTTGCCAACGGTCAAGGCATATGTGCATACATACATACGCACATACGCGCGCAATTCATATGCAATTCTGCCTGCATATTTCAGTGCAATTCCTCCGTGAGTGCCTCCGTGAGAAAATTCGCCGACTAAAAGTGAAATTGTGTGGTGAAAAATAAAAAGGCATAATTAATATCAGCCAACCCTGGTCGCCGAACAGTCCGCCGCTGTCGAGATATTTTTTTTTCCTGTGTATGACATATTTTCTTTTGTTCCACATAATTGTTTTCTGTTCCGTCAATTCAAATACAGTCCACTTCTCGACTCTCTACTGTACCAGGGGGCTAAGGTTGGGCAGCGAAGCGTGTGTGCCTGTCGCCGCGCCAAGCTGACTCAGCCAGTAGAAGTTGGCAGTCATATGCCGACTACTGCAGACCGACCATACGTGGTGAAGAACCACATCCTGCTCGAGGTGCCCCTGCTCTAGACTAAATATGGCGGATCTAGAGAGGACAACTCGAAAAAACCCGTAATCACCGGTGTTACCGTACCGAGCCCCTGTGACGAATGGCACTACGTTAGTGTGTCTTTTAACGGTGGCTTCCGGATACCTGGCACCTCCGGTCGTACAAGTGCCCGATCCGGGGTATGAGGCTCTACCCCGGGGGATACTCCCTTCCTCATTACTCGTGGGACCAAACTTATGGATACCAATGTAAT
>VNJZ01006519.1:0-11192 GCA_008042795.1 Drosophila asahinai
AAATTCGAAGAGTCCCTCCTTTGTTACGAACGCTGTATATTTGCGGCTGGGTTCCTCGATTTCGACGTGAAAAAATCCATTCTTGAGGTCAAAGACAGAAAAATATTTCGCAGCTTGCATCTTATCGAGTACTTCGTCAATGAGTGGATCTGGGAACCGATCTTTCAGTACCATTGTATTCAAAACACGGTAGTCTATACATAGCCTATATGTTTTATCCTTCTTTTTAGCTAGAACAACTTTACTTGCGACATCAGAGCAGGATTCACGTACAATGCCCTGCTGCAACCATTCATCTACCTGTTTGCGAATTATTTCTCGATCTGCTGCTGATGATCGGCTTGGCTGCTCCCTGAATGCCATATTGTTACAATTCGGTATTATTGTCATCTTAACAGGACAGCTCAGCTCCTTCAACGGCTTGTAGTTATCAATTAACTGCTTGACAACTGCTTTGTATTTGTGTGGGACATCTAGCTCTGCTTCCTGACTTACCACGTTGTAGACGTTATGATTTGTCTCGGTTTCAACGACGCCATCTCCTCCTGTGAAAGCATATTTTCCGTTCTCCAGCACAACTGTAAACTTCTTCAGAAAGTGGAAACCAATGATTATGTTGACATTAACTTTGGTATCGGGAACGATGAGAAACTTATGTTGCGTATAAATTCCAACCACCTCCACTTTCGCATCTAACGCACCCAGCGCAGACGTCGCGATGTTTCCGAGTCCGAACAATTTTGCAAAACTTTTTTGCAGTGTACTTTCAGCAAACTTCTCCTTATATGTCCTCATACGCATAAGAGACACGTCGGCTCCGGTGTCGACAAGACAGGACACGCTTTTGTTGTTGATTAAAATAATCTTTTCCCTTGATTCGCTGATCAAACCGATGCTTGGATTTTCTCCCGGACAATTCCGTGATGTGTGTCCACTGCCGTTGCACTTAAAACATTTGGTCTCCTCTTTGCATTCGGCCCTCATGTGATCAGGTGAGCCGCAGTTGAAACAATGCCTTTTATTCTGATTTTGCTGCTGATCAAATCGCCTTCCTGGTTTTACTGCTTTGCTGAATTCCGTCTGCTGCACTGCTTGCTTTTGCCGCATTGTTGATTTTGTCATCATTTCGATCGTCTCGTATCTGCTCCGTAGCTCTTTGAAAGTTGACGCACTGTAAAGGGGATATTTAAGATCATTATTCAGCTTTAACCCATCTGCTATATAACGAATAACCGATTCATCTTCAACTGCACCCTGAGCTGCTATCTTACGCATATGCAATACGTATTCGTGAAAATTCTCGTTCGCATTTTTCTTACGATCTCCCAGCTGTTTATGCACCTCCGCACTGCTAAGCGTTTTGTCGAATTCCTCCAATAACACAGCAGTTAAGGATTCATACGTTGATACGGTGGTGGACTCCAGAAATAACTTGGCTGTTCCTTTCATTTTCATACGAGCGTTGACATATTTCTGCTTGGTGGTCAGCTCGTAGGCATCGGCGTTCTCGTCAAAACATTTCAGCCACTGTCTAATTGAGATTGAAGTTCCGTCAAACTCAGGCACCACCTTAGAGAAACTCTCAATTGGAACAACATTCCTGGCGGAATCGCTTTGTCCAATTTTCTCTGCAAGTAGTTTGAGCACCTCGCTCAATTCGTTGTTGCTACGCACTTCTTCGTGGCCAGCTGCAAATTTCAGAGTGTGGTGAAATTCAGATTCTGAGCTGCGTCGCTTCTAATGTTTTCGTGGTCCTCTTCCTCGTTTCTTTCTTCCTTTTGGAGTTGATCTTCCGTCTCGCTCGACGGCAAGAAAAATGTTGTATTCAAATCCATTTCAGCTTTTTGTGGATTGCCCGATCCATTCTGCTGGCCACTTCGGTTTTCATTTTGGTTATTTTGTTGTTCTTGTTCTTTTTCGCGGACCGCACCATCATTTTTACGGCTTTTATAATTAAACTGCAACTTGCTCTTTTTCTTTTTGTTTTTTTTTCGTCTGTATTCGATCGACGCTCACTCACACAACTACACTTTTTGCATGTTCGACTATTGAAACGGCTGCGTCGGTTGAGCTGGTTGAGCCCCCATGTAAGATAATTTGATATTATCTGTATTTTATTTGAATAGTTTATAGATTTAGTTTTACAAAGGTAATGATATTGATGATTAGAATAGAATATAATGAACGAATAAGAACTTATTTGGTGCGACTTAACAACTTTTTATACGACTTCTTATACGACTTTTCGGCTGACTGATCTACGCTCTCGCTGCTGCGACTTCTTCTTAGTGACGACCTTTTCTGCTGGTGACGGACTATCGGCGTTTACCCTTGAATATACAGCTCATATCGATAGTAGTACGGACTGCCAACTTATACCGACGTTGCCACCTTACATATATAATTTGGAAATATGTATTGTGCGCTCGGAACGGGGCGTCACATGGTAGAAACCCATTAAAAAGGAGGGCATTGGTACGAATGGAAGACTGGGTCAAGAAAATGACATTAAAACTTTTGACGAACGACCTGAACAGAAGGGTATCGTATTGCATGGCCCGCGATGATCCAAAGGCGTACGAAGTTTGCGAATGGGGAGGGAAAACTGACAAAATATAGCCCGATTTTTCTTACGATCAAGGACAGACAGACGGACTGACGAACAATTTCTTATATTTTTCAGGCACGTAAATATTTGTTCTGCTAACGTTTAGAGAGGATAATATCGTCCAAAGAACTCACCCTAAATCCGGCGAGCACAGCTTCATAAATCGTATCTGCTATCCGGGCGGCCACTTCCTTAGCCATAAGTCCTCCCAGGACTGAGGCATAACGACACCACCGACCAGTTCTACCAGTTGATACCATCACACTCCGCAAGAAATGGGTTCTCCGGCCGAGTAATGGCATCAGCAATCGCTTGGTTGATCAACCCTTCAAGGATCAGCCAGTTCTCGTTCGAGAGTTTCCCTTCCGGGTCACTCCTGTCGATGATGGCCACCTGTAGCTCCGGCTTCAAGCTTAAGGTGGCCAGGATTTCCCCCGGACATTTTAGCTTGCTCTCAGAAGCCTTCGCTTAGTCATCAGACCGTTGTCGCTGATGCTGTCGTCTCCTTGTTCCGCTTACTGGCCGGTCCCTCCGTTGCTGAGGGTTTGGTCGTTGCTGTCCGTTTGGTCTGTGCCGTCGACTTGTTCCCGGTAGTCGGTTAGTTGGGTCTTTTATTTTTCACCATCTTCGACGTGGTAGGTGCATCATCCATCAAATTCTCTGCGGCTACTGCCTGGAGTCCCGGTTCACTACGACGTTGTCCATTCTTCGACTGTGCAGCGGACTGAATGTCGCTGGGTAGACCAGCCAGTCTCAAATACCGCCGCAGCTTTCGCTTCTGCTCGGTCACCGACTCATGGTTGCGGCCTTCAAGTCCCATTTAGGATTTTGAGAGGCCCTCTACCCAGAGCGCTGTTTGCGCCGTAGAGCTCTGTTTGCATCCGTCTTGTTGGAGGGTCCCTGGACAACAGTCACTTCGGCTTCGTCCATGCCGTGATGACCCGTCATCCAACGGCATCTTAGCCAGCGTAAGCGCTAACTCAGTTACCGTCATCAATGGGCCTGTGAACACAAACTCCGTCTCCGTGGACTTTGGTTCCAGGTCTACTCCCTTCTGGCGACGAACCACACCAACACGTGTTCCATCCTTGTGACCACTGCCGACACGCAGAGAGAATTGCTCCTTCCCGTGTCACACTTCCCACTGACGTTTGGGCTGACATCCCAGCCCGAGTTGCTGCTCGTTCCTCCTTCTCCATTTTCGAATCAAAGATTCGGGACTGCATTTTATACTTGCTGCCAAGTACATCTGACCATGGTGCTGGCCCTTTCAAACTAGGTCGGAGGCTTCAGCACAACACGTTAGCTAGCTACTGCGAGGTCCTGGGCGACAAGTGATGCTAGCATTCCTCGGTTGCCTGAGACAGTGCAGCATCCATTGCCAAGCCGGCACCCTCGGAAAGGGTTCAGCCAGAAGATTTCCGCCGGCCTAAAAATGTGATATAGATTAAATTAAAATAATAATGCCTTACAATTTTGGTATACCCTTCTACTGTTATAATGGGTGTACAGTGATCAAACCAATATACATTTTCAGGTGTCGAAAATTTCCGGATTCGAGAAATCGACGAACGAAAAAACCGATGACGAGAACTAAACAAGGCAGTTCGTCATGCTTTTATTTTCAAATTTTGATGTGTATGCGACGCGCCCGGCGCATAAAGCTTGAAAACAGAAGTTTTTTTTTTTTGCTTTTAAAACATATTAAACAAAAACACCTCAAAAGTTTCTCATATCAAATTTTATGTCAAATAATAGTAGCGTAAAGAAAAATAAATTAACAAGTTTCTAATTCGACACGCTGGTCTTCAGCTTAGTGCCGAATAATAGCTATATTATTAAAAAGTACAACACATTAAGTTTGGGACGACTGGGCGAGCAGCCGCTGCCCTAGTGGTCCTAGTGGACCTACATGTGCTCAACGATGTCGATAGGCAGGGCGACACGTCGCAGTTGTTGTACAACTACAATGCGGAGGGGGCCAACTGGACAAGGATGTGGAGCAGAGTTTAATTTGAAGCTATGTACTAAAACACGCGAACAGCGTTTCTATGCAGTGAGAGAGAGCGAGAGGTCGAATGCCGAGACCAGAAGTTTAGAATTGCAGATAAAGTAATAGTAATTAAGTTGGTTGAGGCAAATTTAATATTAATGTATTTGGGCAATATAAAACATTTGCATAAATAAAGGCCTGAAAGAAAATAGCTCCCTCGATGTCATATTTGGTTATGACTTTGATAAGCAACATGTGATGTCACGCTCAGTGACTAAGATAAGCCATCAGAGGCGACGGACAACACCCGCTGCTGCTGAGAGGAGTGTCTGGCTGCACAAGTCCAGTGCGATAGAGCGAGACGGTGAGTATTGACCTGTCGTTTTGACTCAATGCCTCGGAACACTTTTTGAGAGTTTGAGTACTTAGCTTTTGATAGAGAGATGTTGATAGCTTCAAGAAGAAGAAGAAGCATAAACAGAAACTTTATTGTTTAATAACTTCTTTTATATTTACTGAATATATCAAGAATTGAATACGAGGTGTGCTCAAAAAGTACCGCGATTTTTTTTTTTTTTCAAAAATTATTTATTTATTCATGAATATATATTTTGTCCCCTTCAAAGTAATCACCATGAGATATTATACACTTGTGCCAACGGTTTTTCCAATCTTCGAAGCACTTCAAGAAATCATTTTTTTTTATCTTGTTCAGCACCTTCTTCGATGCCGTCTTCATCTCATCAAGCGTAACGTAACGTCGTCCTCTCATGGGCCTCTTCAGTTTAGGGAACAAGAAAAAGTCACAGGGGGCCAGATCTAGAAAATTCGGTGACTGCGGCATCATTAGTGTGTTGTTTTTTGCAAAAAAAAACGCGCACAAGCAACATTGTGTGAGCAGGGGCGTTATCGTGGTGCAAAAGCCAATTTTTGTTTTTAATGGCCTTTTTTCTCGGCCTACTGAGAACATTTTGTACCACCGATAAACGTTGCTTCGGTCCACGGTAGCTTCTCCGTATGCCACAGTCAACATTCGGAATGCATCCGCGCACTTAATTTCGTTTTTCACACAAAATTTTATACAGGTTCTTTGATCCTTTTTTTTAAATAGGTAAAAATCGAAGACGATCCAAAACACGTGCAAGAAAAGCAGCTGTCAACAATTAAGTGAACATTCAAAATGGCCGAGCTTGTCGGCATAAGTGAGAGACATGAGTACCAATATAACGCCACAAAAGAATCGTAACTCGAATATACGTAACCCGCGAAAATTCAAAATTTGCGATACTTTTTGAACACACTTACCTACCACTTACACTTTACCAAATAACATAAACAATTTAAGAGGTCGAATGAGCTGCATTCACTGCTGCGCTCTATTTTAAAATTAGAACACACTTAAAACTTATAGTTTTTTTGGTTTAGAAATTTCACAATATTATAGGGTCACCACAGTCTATTTCTGCAAATCACGCTCACAAACACATACAACAACTAGCAACAAACTAAAAAGTAGCGCCTAAATTAGTTTACTTTAAGCTTTTTGGCACTTTAAAGTTGCTAATTTAACAGCGGATAACTTAACAGTGACAAGGAGCAAAACTAAACAAGTGAGAAAGCTACAGTCGAGTATGACCGACTGTGAGATACCCGGTACCCAAAGCATTGTGGGTGAAATTAAATAGCACATGAGCATGGAAAAATGAAAATGTTGAGAAATGAAGACAAAAGTTGATAGTTGAAAAAAAAAGAAAAATGTTGCTAGGGACACGTACTGCACTATCAACATCTCTCTCTCTCAAAAGCTAAGTACTCAGACACACGAAAGGTGTTCCTAAGCAGTGCGATAGAGCTAGAAAGTGACTATTGACCTCTCGTTTTGACTCAATGCCTCGGAACTGTTTTCGAGAGTTTGAGTACTTAGCTTTTGAGAGAATGATGTTGATAGCGCACGTAGCTTCAAGAAGAAGAAGAAGCATTAACAGAAACTTTATTGTTTAATAATTTTCATGTGAACCATCCGATTTTACTCGAATTTTCAGAACACGTCCGCGGATGCCTACTTATTTATTACATCTATTTACTTTAAGCCAAAAATGACGACTTTAGCTTATACACCGTTTTTTTATGCTTTCCGTGGGCGGAAGTGGACGTGGCAAAATTTTAAAACCATCTTGATCTGCGTGCAACAAATATCAATGTTGTCACCAAATTTGGTAACTCTAGCTCTGATAGTCTCTGAGATCTGTTGTTTCACACGGACAGACGGACAGACGAACATGGCTAAATCGACTCGGCTGGGGACGCTGATCAAGAATATATATACTTTATAGGGTCGGGGCTTCTCCTTCTGACTGTTACATACATTCTCGGTTGGCAATAACTTATAATACCCTTGTATCCTATTGCACGCATCCTGCCATCAACCTCTGGATAAGGAACCTTCTAAGATGTAGGCGGGTACAATCCCATTGGGGCACCGCTTCCATTGTGAAGGGAGCGCACAGAGGCACACCACAAGGTGGAGTTCTGTCGCCCCTCCTATGGAATATGGTGGTGGTCGACCTAATCAAGAGATTCGAAAGGAAAGCCCCAAAAAAAGCAGCTTATGCCGACGACATAAGCATAATTATTACGGGAGTCTGTCCATCCATATCATGGAATTTACACTCAGGGAAATATGTGAATGGGCGGAGAAGGTAGGACTCAGTATTAACGCGAACAAGACGGACCTCATTCTCTTTACCAAGAGATACAAGGTACCGCTATGGATCCCCCCGAAAGTCAACTCAACTAGGCTGGCCCGAAAACATAAGTCAAATACCTCGGCATAGTACTGGACAGCAAGCTAGCATGGAAACCCTATGTAATAGAGAGGGTGAAAAAGGCCACCGCAGCGCTATACATATCCAAGAAGATGCTTAGCTGCACATGGGGCCTATCACCCGCTCTAATGCATTGGATTTACATATCGGTGGTGCGTTCTACATTGCTGCATGGAGTCGTAATGTGGTGGCAGGCCACGGAAAAGAGGACGTACAACAGCCTAATGGAGAAAACTCAGCGGCAGGCACTGCTCTGCAGATCAGGGGCGCTGAGGTCTACCCTAACAAAAGCGCTCAAAACCATACACGACCCCATAGATATCCACGCACAACTTACTGCAAGAAAGGCAATACAACGCCTAGTTGCAGCAGGAAATATGTCGCTACAAGGATTCGGGCATAGTTTAATTGGTCGTGACATGATAGTATTTCCGAATTCATGATACCCAGAACTTACCCGGATGTCAAAACATCAACATTCATGGGACCGGACGACTGAAAAAGCGGTCAGGACCATAATGAACACCGCAACATTTACACCGACGGCTCTAAGATGGATGGAGGAGTAGGAGCGGGCATATATAGTACAGACCCTGAAAAAAGGCTGTCATATAAACTACCAAGCCAACGCAGCATATTCCAGGCAGAAGTCTTTGCCATCAGGAATGCAGCAGAGGCCGCTCAGAGTATAAGCCGCCAATACGAGACGGTCAACATATTCGTAGACAGCCAAGCGGCGATAAAATCCATGCAGTCATCAGTCGTCTCTTCCATTGGCACTAGATATCCCTGACAAAGTTAGTGCGGATCTACTGGGTTCCCAGCCACCAGGGCATCGATGGTAACGAGGCGGCGGACGATCTTGCAAAGGAAGGCGTCGGGCTGGCGAATGACAGAATGGAGAACGTACCTGTCTCCTTAAGAAAGCGAGCTAGAGAGACGGGCCGACGTGCAAATCAAAAGAAGGCGGAGGAACTCCACAACCTGCAAGATGTCGAAGATCATGTGTAAGGAACGCAATAACAAACTCAGCCACTACGTACTGCATATACCACGGAAAGATTGTAGACTGATTGTGGGAATCCTCACATGACACTGCCTGGTTGCGACGCACGCAGTTAAGCTAGGCATCACCACCAATGGCAACTGCAGGAAATGCGAGGAATCCGAGGTAATGGAAACCTTGGAGCATCTTATATGCAAGTGCCCCGCCCTATCACGTGCAAGGATCAGACACCTAGTTGCCCCGGTATTGGCATCGCTAGAAGATGCATCCAGTAGCAAACTACTTGCTTTCGCAAAAAACACGCCGATCCTTAAGGACCTTAACCTCCTAAACCGTCGCCAGGTTCATACTCACCCATCCGGACAACTAAGGGCCATATTGGACTATGCAGGGCCTTGCGAGGGCCGTCCGGGTTCACCTAACCAAACCTAACATACACATTTTACTGTTGTAACAAGTGTCACAAGTTCATCGACTTAATACACTTATTAATGTTGCATATATATTTATTTATATTTATATTTATTAGAACACAAACAAATTTATATTTTTATCATAAAAAAGTTTTTATTCAGTTCATTTATTTAGATTGGAGCAGCAATGGTGCCGCTCCAATAGCTCTGGAGTTATTGATTTTACAAATATGACTTAGGAGCTAAAGAAGGCTAAGTCTCGCAGCTGCGCTGCCAACAGCGGCAGCGGAGACACGGTTATATATTCTTAAGTATATAGCTATGCTCGCTTAGGCTGAAGAGCGAGGGTATATGCACTTGCACTTTCTATGTGCGGACCAAGGCGTAGCGATCGGTCCGTATTTTGACCACTTGGCTTTATGACCGGGACTTTGAATTTTGTAAACACTGCAACAAAGTGTTACAGTGTGTACCCTTTTACTACTCTTGGTGCAGTGGGCACTCGATATATGTGGATACGACACTCCGTCATTTTGAAAAATAACGTAACATAATGAAGGTATTTTCCAATTTAATTATGGATTTTATAAAAATTAAGAAATTGCATTATTTAAGGCAATATAATATTAATGATAGTTTTTTTTTTTTTTTTTTTAATAAATTGGTTTGTAATTTTAATTTTAATATCTGCTCATTATAATTATTGTTATTATATTATGTATTATCATACGTGATATATTTATAAGAGAACCAAACTGATTATGAAATCAAATAAAAACACCTCTTAACGAGGTTAAATTAAAGTGACAATGGCACACTCAACACAAAAAATTTCTGATATCAAATTTTGTGACGATTATTAGTTATTTAAACAAAAATATTTAAAAAGTTTTTAATTAGTTTCAAAGGCACGCTGCCTGTTTTGCCTTTTTAAATTTTTCAGCTAAGTGCCGATTTTGAAACTAATTAAAAACTTTTTAAATATTTTTGTTTAAATAACTATTAATCGTCACAAAATTTGACATCAGAAATTTTTTGTGTTGAGTGTGCCATCGTCACTTTAATCTAACCTCGTTAAGAGGTGTTTTTATTTGATATCAGAAGTTTTTAAATGACTTATGTGTGTACATACATAGGTCTTCCATTGTTTTTATAAGTTTTTTTTTGAAACTCAAATGGGAAAAATTAACAAACAAAATTCATATAAGAAGTTAGCTATATGGGAGCATTGCTACTAATTTTGATGAGAAAGCAAATTTTCGGAGATATGTGTTGTACCCCGAAATATCTCAAGGGATATACGGCCGGAAGTTACTATAAAAATCGTGAAAGCTATTTAAAAAAAATGTTTAATCTAAAAAAAAAAATTTGTATTCTAAATTCTTAATTATAATATTTAGAAAATTTTTGTCAGGGCAAAGTAATTATCATATCAAAATACTTTTCCAACGACATATAGCACGTTTCTGTAACTTTAGTCGTTCAGAAGTTATGGGCGCGAGAAATTTCCTGTTTTCCCGCCAAAGTAGTGGAAAAAGCAAAAATTAGATTAAATTAAAAAAAAAAATTTCAAACGATTTCTTTTAAATTTAAATGATATTAAATTTTTTTTGATGGCTTTAAATTTTATTGCATTGTGCACGTCTCTAAATGACTCTACATGAGTTTTTACATAAATGTATGTATAGTGCATGTAAAAGGTTAGGTATATGGGATCTTTGCTACTAATTTTAATGAGTAATATCCCTAGAAAGCGAATTTTCCCAGATATGTGTTATATACCAAAAGTTGAGCCATTTCAAGGGCTATCTGGCCTTGAGTGAATATCAAAATCGTTAGAGCCATTTTTAAGAAAACTTCAAAAACTTAAAAAAAAAATTACTTTTAATTATAAATTCTTTAATATTATATTTAGATAAATAATGTCAAGGCAAAGCTATTATCATTTCAAAATACCTTTCAAACGACATATAGCACGTTTCTGTAGCTTTAGTCGTTTAGAAGTTATGGGCGCGGAAAATCTAGATTTTTTAGCGGTTTTCCCGCCAAACTAGCGGGAAATCGAAAAAGTTGTAGAACAAAAAATGTTCAACTCGAGCTGTTTAACAAAATAAAAGTAGTTCCAGGACTTTAAAACGAAAAAATCGACACACAGACAGACAGACAAACAGGACAAACGTTTTCATTTCGGAAAGGCCGTTGAAATCTTGTTTATTGAATATCTTTTGAACGGAGTATCGGATCAGGATGATCGAGGTGTCATTCGACGCGTATTTAAAGCTAGATCACAACAACATTAAAAATTTTGGGATTTTTGCTCCACCGGCCCCAATGGCTCCAATTTTCA
>VNJZ01006523.1:0-29426 GCA_008042795.1 Drosophila asahinai
TAGGGATGCCTCTATCTCACGGTATGTCACATGACGGTCTTGCATTATTAGTTCACGTACGCCATCGATGTTTTCTGGCACAACGGCTGTTTTTGGACGACCTTCGCGGAATTCGTCTTTGAGGGAGCGTCGGCCACGATTGAATTCGTTGTACCAGTTTTTCACAGTGCTATAGGATGGTGCTTCATAGTCATACAAAGATTTAAGTTCATCGCTGCACTCTTGTCGTGATAATCCACGCCGAAAGTTGTGAAAAATGATCGCACGAAAATGTTCACGAGTTAATTCCATTTTTTTGCGAAATTGATTTTTTTAAGTAACTGTAAACAACACAAATGATAGTCGTACGTCAAACCGTTCTGAGTACGTTTATGCTTAAAAATGTCGAACTTTTCAATGGAAATGTCAGATTCCACCTAACAACACTTAGTGTTGCCTAGGCCAGAAATATATATAGCAGCCCACGTATCTTATAGCTGCCATAAGAACGATTGGGTGAAATTAGCCGATATTCGTTATTTTTAAAGTTATCGGATTAAAATGAAAAATATGATTTCGTATTTTTATTTTTATTATTATCTGCATGGGTATATAAACTTCGGTTTGCCGAAGTTAGCTTACTTTCTTGTTTCGTTAATTTTCTATTAAAAAAACAAAACCATAGATAGGGGGTGCTTCAACGTACATTTGGGTATACAAATTATTTTGGGGACGCTCTTAGTTTAGCCACAATAAATCTTTAAAGTTTTGCCTAACTCCCATACAAAATCCGTAGCAAATACGCACACTGACAAATTATGAATACACAAAATTCAAGCGCCTGTCTGTGATCGTCGCGGTACAGTGGACTGTGAAGCTTAAAATTTTTGTCAAATTGTGCTTAGCGTAAATACTATATATGTGGACACGTTGCACACTTTAAATACATTTATGCGTGAAATATAAATAAAACAGAAATTTTTCAACGTAAAATACGTAGCAATTAACTACTTTTTAATTCCATTTTTTTTTTATATCAATATTAAGATTATATTATATATAAAATTATAAAAGACCTTCCATGTCATTATTTTCGTTTAATTTCAAAATCAAAAATCAGCTGTGCAGAATAACCAAGAATCAAAACAAAGAATAATGAATTACTAAACCAATTATAAGTATTTTTAGGTACGCACTTAGTTTGTATACATATATACATAAATACTTTGGTTAATTTCTGTATCCAAGGGACAATGTTGCTAAATAATATTATACATCCAAATGTAAGTCGTCGGGATCCTAAAGTTATAATATAACAAAATCGGAAATGAAAAGGGTGCTATGGAAGAGGAGTTCTAAAAGTAGCGCCGTAGGCAAAAATTAAAAAAAAATCATAAAAATGTTTCATTCTGCGGCGCTGCTTTTAGTCATCTTTTACCTAATGATCACAGCAATACTCTTCTCTTACCTCATCAAACTGTATGTCCTTTACTATAAAATTCTCCTTATAATATTTATACTCAAATGTACGTCTTAATATTAAAAAGTCGTTAATTACTACGGATTTTACGTTGTAAAATGTTTGTTTTATTTATATTTACCGCATAAATGTATTCAAAGTGTGCAAAGTGTCGACATATATAGTATTTACGGTAAGCACAATTTGACAAAAATTTTAAGCTTCACAGACCACTATACCGCGACGATCACACAGACAGGCGCTTGAATTTTGTGTATTCATAATTTGTCAGTGTGCGTATTTGTTACGGATTTTGTATGGGAATTAGGCTAAACTTTAAATATTTATTGTGGCTAAACTAAGAGCGTCCCCAACATAATTTTTATACCCAAATGTATGTTGAAGCACCCCCTATGTTTTTTTTTTTTTTTTTTTTTGGAAGGGGCTCCGTTTATATAAAATTACCCAATTTGGTTAGGGTCCCGTCCTTGACGCAAACCGAAGATCCATACCATCCTACTTTTGATGTGACTACCGATACTAGGACTGTTATGGAGAATAAGTCTGATCGGCCAGCTAAGAAAGTCCACTGCTACCGCAAGGTGGATTTTCAACGGTTGAATAATTTTATATCTGACTTTGATTGGTCCGATCTCTACATGTGCACTGACATGGTGGGGGCCATGGATATTTTTTACAATGCTATAAATTCTTTTTTTACTGAATGTGTTCCGCTATACTATCCGTCAATCTCAAATAAGCCTTCATGGTTTAGTAAAGAGTTGAGTCGCCTTGAAAACATAAAAAACCTAATCTTCAGTCATAGCTTAAGCGAAAGCTCCCTCCTTTTGGTCCCGTTGGAATACCAGGCTGTGTGCTTAGGTATTGTGCCGAGGCCCTGTACAGTCCCCTTCTAAAATTGTATACCTTATCATTAGAAACATCCCAATTTCCCCTTATTTGGAAGGAATCATTCGTCATTCTTCTCCACAAAAAAGGTAGCAAAGTGGATGCTAACAACTATAGAGGAATCTCTAAGCTGTCAGCCATCCCAAAACTTTTCGAAAACATAATTACTCCCCATTTGCAGTACCTGTGTAGATCAGTAATTTCTCCATTCCAACATGGATTTGTTAAACGAAGATCAACGACAACTAACCACTTCTTTCATTATAAGGGGCTTTCCACTAAAGTTGCAGATAGATGTGATCTATACTGATTTCAGTAAAGCATTTGAACGGAGTCATTCCCTTCTTGTTAGGAAACTCGACCTAATGGGATTTCCTGTCGATCTTCTTAGGTGATCTCAAATTATCTGAATGCCAGGCCGCAAAAGGTCATCTTTAAAACCAACTTGTCGAATGTCCTCGGGGGTCCCTTACTTTTTACATTATTTATTAACGACTTGCCCAAAATTTTGCCTTACCCAAGAGTACGCTGACGACGTTAAACTTTGCGTGCAATATAATTGCGTGGGTATCCGGCTGGATTCTAAATTGGAGTTTGTTGATCATATTTCGTGCATTGTAAATAAAGCCAGGGGTGTGCTTGGATTTATTAAATGGTGGTCGAAAGAATTCGATGACCCCTACGTCACGAAGAATTTATACATTTCGTTAGTTCGTCCTATTTTAGCAAACGCATTGAGTCAGTTCAAAAGAATTTTTTACTTTTTGTTTTTCGTGGCTTAAAGTGGGATGCAAGCCTTAGGTTGCCATCTTATTCAAGTAGACTTCTCCTAATTGACCTACCTTCCTTAGCAAACAGTAGAACGATGCTAGGCATTGTCTTTATGTATAACCTGATCCGTGGTGACGTGGAAAGCACACATTTTTTTGGGTAGTTGAATTTCCACGTACCATGTCGAACCACCAGATCCTACTTGCCTTTAGTTTTGCACCACTGTAGAACCTCGGATGAAATGCATGAACCCTTTAGAGTACTATGTGCAAAATATAATTATTTGTACAAAATAATCTCATCTGTAGATAGCCTTCCTAAACTAAAAACACAAATCTTAACCCACTTAGTAAGCATGCAAGATAGCAATCGAGCTGTGCGCTATTAGTCTACGAGTATATGGTGGAGCCTAGTTTCCTCGCATTATTATACCTATACTTTTCTTTCGCGCCTATTAATACCTAACCCTAACAAGCACGTGCTTGGTTTCGAAGGGCCCCTTGAGTGTGCTGACCGTAGTGCATCAACGTCCATCAGATAAAGATATCGGATTAAAACTTAATATATGATTCTTTAATTTGATTACAGCAATACATTTTAAATTTCTTAAAATTTATCTCCAAGAGAATATAAACTTCGGCTTGCCAAAGCTAGTTTTCTTTCTTGTTTTAAATTAAATAATTTAAAATTTTGTGTAAATTATATATATTTCTTTGTATGTCAGCCTGAATGTATGCCCTTGAAGTTATGTACCCTACGCCCTACGCGGGACGTACCCGACGAACACGGAAAGATCAACGGATTCTTAAAGTACCCACCGGAGCACCCTCGCAAGGTGTCCCCGGGAGCACCCCTTTCAAGCGAAACAGTGGAGTTTACCGCTGCTGCCACAGTTCCCCTAATGTAAATAAAGGCTGCAAAATCTAAGAGCGGTGATCGCAAAACAGCGGAGCACCCGTTTTAGTCAGCCGACCCAGAGCCGTTATTTTTCCAAGTTTTTGTTAAAAACTTTTGTCAGCGCCGCTAGCCCAGGAGGCGCAGTCTAAGTGAACAAGGGGAATGTAGACCCACAGCTATACCTCGGATGGTCATGGCCGATTAACTTGGCCCAAAACCTCGACTTTAGGGTCCGTTCTAGCGCACTTGAAAATTTCCCATAGGGGTTAGGGAGAATCAGCATGGGAATTTTCATTCGATGTCCAGCCTTTTCCACCTATCCTATCCAATGCAATGATCAAACCAGCAGACAGTTTTGTCGTGAAAGAAAACCCTTCCAAATTTATAGAGATTGACATCAGATCAGCCCTAACCCGAATACATGTGCAGCTTCGGCCAAAGTGCGCCATACACCTACACAGATATACAAGTACACTGGAGAAAAGTTTTTAATAAAAAATGAAAAAAAAAACAAAATTTAAATTAAATTATACTATAAGCAAAAGGCAGTACCTTAGTGTTTTGAGATATGCTTAGGGTTAAATAAATCAAGAGTATAAAAGAAAATTAAATGTATAAGAAAACATCATGTAACGCTATCAGTTTTAGTTTACGAAATTAGTTATATAGCAGCCAATGTAGAAATGCAGCTTATTTAATTAACGGCTGGCGAACCCGAGTCGCTTTTCTTTTACAGCCACCGCTCGGGAGATCGATCATTCTGCATTGAATTAATACCATGTGAGTTACAACAAAACAATTATTGGTTATTTTATACATTGCATTCTAAACAAAAGAGATATAAAGAAACACATACTAGATAAATAAAATAAAAGTTTATTAACAATTAAATAAAATAATTTTGCCCTAAAGCCGAACGCGAATTATTATGCTTTAAATCAGGGGTCCGCACGGCCCTATCCCGCGGGATAGGATTTTTCTCAGTCGGCGTCGCTGCCGCTCATGCATAGTATGCACAAAAGAGAACAGAATAATCAGTGATGACTGATGTCTAAATTTAGCTTTTTTTAGCGTTAAATAGCTAGTTTTTAGGTTATAGCTAATTTTGTTGCCATATAACAATATATTTTAGCTGTTTTTTTTCGCATATCTAACCATAGAGTGTTCGATGTTCACTCATACAAATGCAATGTTGGCATTTGACTGAAGTGGTGCGGACCCCTGCTTTAAATTAAAAGCAATTTTGTTATAAAGTTAGATGAAAACAAATTATTATAGTTTAAATGAAAAGTTATTTAGTTTAGAAGCCAAATTAGAAGCAAATTAAACTAAATTGAACCGAGAATGCACTGAGAGAAACAAAAAGAAATACCAGCAAACTACTATGAACACTTAAGTAAAAAATTTTATTAAAAACTACTTATTCTACTCTACTTCATTTTCCGCTTCATTTGG
Source organism: Drosophila asahinai (assembly GCA_008042795.1). Lineage (NCBI taxonomy): Eukaryota > Metazoa > Arthropoda > Insecta > Diptera > Drosophilidae > Drosophila > Drosophila asahinai. Next base: position 5,471 of record VNJZ01006523.1, read on the forward strand.
CATTATTGTCCTCAATAGCTCCTATGATCCACTCTTGCTACTTTTGTTTACCTTTGAGTTTATCTCGAACTTTAGATTTTAATATAGACTCTGCAGGTGATTCTGCAGTCGTAAGGGTATGCAAGGGATCACTCCGGCAATGCTGGAACAAGGAGCGATCATAGGTTGGGCGGGTTACATGCGAGCGTAAAAACATCCACTTCTCGCTTACCAAATTTCACCCCCTCTTTCTTTGCTAAACATTCACAGTCTCTTCTGGAATTAGTTTACATTTTCCCAGTTCCTCTACTAGATTTCCGATTCTTTTCGTATGCTGTCGCAACCACGCTCAATTTTTTGTTTAATACGTGTAATAATAGCAACTACCTGATCTGGACTAGCAAGACCTCCACCCCCAAAGCCGACGAGCTAGAGGAGGACACTATAGCGGCCCCGCGAGTTCTGATCTTGGTTTAACTGTGTTAAACAAACGTGGCACGTTACATTTGTTTGGCGATTTGAAAGTTTATTGCATTTGTGCATATTTTACATCAACGACAGACAAACACCAGGACAAACGTTTTTTTTTTCAGAAAATCGCTATTTTTTTATTATTGTTGTTGAGTTAGTGAGCTTTTTCACTAACTTAAGTAAGACAAATGCGATTGTTCATTAATTTCAATATGTTTATTCAGCCGCGCAGGCCAATTAGTAATGTTATGTAGAACTAGGCAACTATGCCTGAGCAAGATTAGCGAACAGCAATATTGGCTGCGCTCGAAATAATGAGTAAGCGAACAACTATGCTGCGCCCGATAAGTAAGATAAAAGAAACAACAATACTATCTGCGCTCGAATTGATCTCCCGTATTAAACGATCGAATGACAACTGACCGATAGCATCGGCAAAATAGGCGACCGAAGCTGTGCTTAGGGAAAATGCCGAGGTTGTGCATAGATAAATGCAGATAACTATGCGTGTATTATTCGGCTGCTGTCGGGCCATCACTTCGAGAGAGCATGACCAAACAATTTTTTTAAATTTAATTTTCGTACTCTCACGTTCAATCTTAGTATGCTTAGTATTTTAATGAGCTTTACAATACCTTTTGATCAATGTATAAATGGTTGTGATCAGATTATCGTAGCAGATTTTCAATTCTACGGCTTTTTATAGTAGTCTCTTTGCGCACCACAGTTTCGGTGTTCAGCGTCACTACGTGGACTGCCGTCCACAGTGATAATACCTTCAGCAAGTGTAAAAAAACTGCAGAAGTTATACTTTATTTTGTGTTAATTTCCCGATTGTTCCAAAGCAGCTATATTATTAGTCGTCTGAACAGGCCTGATCCGACTTATATACTGCCTGCAATAGAAAAAAGACTACCTGCGAAACCTACCTGATTCTGATACATACATTCTCGGTTGGCACTAACTTAAAATACATTTGTACTCTATGGGTTTGGATTCAGCCCCCCTATTTACGGCCCCCTTCCAAAGCCGTGCACACTTGTGTAATTTTCTGGATATGGCGCCAAATATGTCATTTATTATCTTTACGCAGAACTATTTGGGTACTATGGGTATCCCACAATTGAGATGTAACTGGTGGAAAAAAGTAAACGAAAACAGGTCTACCATCTTATTTTTGTATCAATACTAATGAGTATTTTATTTGCTTATATTATAAAAATATACTCTTAAATTATATTTAGCAAGTCTCCTTTTGTTTACAGTCTATATATTAGTTATAAATACATATTTGAGTCATTCCTTTTTAAACCAGCAAATGTTTTTCGATGCCCAAAAAAGTTAATTTTTTATTAAAAAAAGATTGACTCATATATATGTACATGTATATGCATTTACAATACAATTTAATATATACATATATTTATAAGCACTGTCAAATCACTTAATTGCGTAAGCGTTAGATATATATTCACAGCCAATTCTTAAAACGGGTTAGCTTTTCGCTTACCACCTATGACTAGTTATTGTACTAAATTTTTGTAGAATTCCCAAATGTATTTTTCTTATTCTATGATGCATTATGATGCTACCGAATCTCTGGGATTCCCCTAAAAATGTGAAAAAAATATGCCACAAAGTTACATTATAACAAAAAAAGGTACCCTGATTTTGCTACTTCAAACATTTTATAGCATAGTTTTAGACAAATTTTCAAGAAATTGGTATATCCTAGTGATTTTTGTAACACTCCCGTATTCTCTCTTTTATATTCCTTATTCCTTCGTTGTTTTTTTTATTTCATTTTCATATGGTACTAAATTGGAATCACTCTAAAAAGTTGCAAGAAAATTTTACCAATTTACAATGAATTTTGTGACCTAATAATAGTTTATATGGCATAATATTAGGAGCAACTTCTTAAAGAGTTTCCACGTCAATGTGTAATTTTTGTTAAATTTTCATATATAAATCACTTATTCTTAAGCTTTTTGGATCAGAAAAAAGATAGAACATAGGGAATAATAGATGCACACTCAATATATTGACCAAACTGAGTGAAACTCTATTAATATAAGTTATCAACTTTGCAGATGCCTAATCTCAAAAAACGAGTTTACATTTTTTATGTCCTTAATTACATCATATTTGTAGCTTACAAAAACTATTTAAATTTATAATTCAGTTGGGCATTATTTTTGAGCAATTAATATTACTAAACACAGTTGTTGTGATACTGCATATCGATAGTTTTTCGATTACTAACCTACTATTGTCAATAAATTGTCTTTCTTATTATTAGTCACTCTAAGTCGCTTTTATTTCGATAGACCACAATTAAATACTTGAATTTCATTAGCCATTATCGATTAATATGGTAGATATTTAATTAATTTCAACCGATTAAATGTATAGTTTTAGTAAGTTGTACATAATCGAATTTGTATTTATTTTAATCTAGACGTTGTCGCTTAACGGGGTAATTAAATTTTAATCGCTTGAAAAATCATTAAATTATCGAGTGTCAAGGTGTTATTGATTAATATTAATTAATTTCAAATTAATGGAAATGAGATCTTTTGGGTTTTATTTTCATTTATATTTGATTAACTGAATAATATAAATATTTTTAATATTCTGCTAATGTCAGCTTTTAATATTTTATAATATATTCAATGTGCATTTGATGTCTTTATATAAATATTTAAGGTACTTCTTCTAATAGTATTTTTCTCATTTTGTAAATGTGTTTTTGGCATGCCAAAAGCCGGTAAAGAGAATTACGAACACATTTCGTATAATTTTCTTCCTTAGATGATCATGACACATAGTCTCGATTTGAGTAATCGTCAATATAACGTCCAGAAGCTGTAACGAATTCACTAATTTATATATTTTTATTTACATAAAATTATGAACTTACAATCCTCCATTAATATAACTTGGGTATTTTCTATGTTTGTACTAGATATTGAGTGTGGAATTGCATTGAGCTCTTCATCGCTCCATCGCGTCCTTGTATTTGGACGTGAAACGGGCATTGGAGCTGAGTAAAGGCTCAAGTTTGTAGGACTTATTACGCCAGACATTGTTGAAATAGTGCCGGCATATCCCAAAAGCTTAAAAAATATATTATTAGTGTTATGTAAATAAATAGATTTATAATGTCTAAATAAATACAATAAATAATACAAATTACATCTATTAAAAATCATACATGAATGATTATCATTACTTAAGGCAGTCCTCCGCCGTCGCGGTTTAAAAAAATGTTTTTTTTTTTTCTCATATTTTTGAAGTAGACGATAATAGTAACCCGCCCTTAAAAGCGTTTTGTAAAAAAAACGTTCGATCATGGTTATTTGGTGTCTGGAACGCACGCACCTGCGACCGTTTTGAGCGTTTGGCGGCGCTTCAAACGCGTTTCCCCAAAAGTTGACTTTTTTAACTTTTTGGTAAGACTTCTACTAGCAATTTTAATCCGATTCGACTAATTCTTTTTTTAAATTGTTCAGAAAACATGTCGCTATGTTTGGTATTACCAGATTTTTTGATTTTTCGAAATTTTACAGCCTCCAAAAGACCAAAAAACATGGTCGAAAATTCACTTTTTTGTTAAAAGTTGTGTATTTTTAGCAATTTTTGAAAAATTAAAAATTGCCCAATACCAAACATAGCCATCGTAACACTAATTAATAATCAATTTCAATTTTTCGATTTCACACATTGACATCGCTAAAAACGTGCCACAAAGTCAGCTATCCAGATTTGACACGGCACTTTCAAGGTCATCTCGTCATAAAGTCGTAAAATGTACGAATCCAATAAAAAAAACTTCATGAAATTATCTTGAGTAGTTCTTTAACAATGCATTGTTGAAAATAGGCTTGAAATTCGGGCCTGACGGCGGAGGACTGCCTAAATAATCCCGAAAATATCCTATTAATACTATAGGGCGCTGCCCTTTTTTTGGTTCCTTAAAAATACAGCCGCCGTTCTTATTAGGATGAATGTGAAGTAGTCTAATTTAATTCTAAACATAAACGAAGCATTTTTTCCTTTAAAATCCCAGTCCACGAATATTTCAAGCGTACTAATGAAACGAATATTCCAGCGTACTAATGAAATCTTCCACCGAAAGGTCTCCGGCTTTCGATAAAATATTCTTTCCAAACTGTAACAAATTAGTTACATGTTGCAGACTCTTGGATCATATTCTTGTGTCTGACCTTTGCAAAGCAAGCACCACACAAAATGCACCTTTAACTATTACTGAACATCTACATCATCCGGCTTTACAGCTTATGATAAACGGAATAATTCAGTCGCCTACTACATATATAGCCCCTATGCGACTTTGTTTCCGAAAGGGAAACTATTCTCAGTTATCCCAATTCTTATTTATAATTGATTGGTCAAGTCTTAACTACCTGTAGCTTGGCATTATATAACATCCCATACCCGCTGTTGAACAGATTGTTTTCTAAATTTACGTTAAGTCATTTAACAGCCTAGCTGGCATAAATCCTGCAAAGGAACCCTCCACGAGGGTGCCGGCTGGGCAATGTAATGCCGCTTGCTCTGTCCGGGTAATGCAGTGTCTAGCTAAGGCAACGTTCAATTCCTGCGGCCCCCCAAAGCCGGAGAAAATGAACCAGTAGCCATGGTTGGAGGTGCCTGGCGGTAGGCTTAAAACGTACTAGGTGGTTCCCCGGAAAACTAACCAGCATGGGCGGACAAAAGGAGAAAACCGGGGCTGGGATGTCAGCCCAAACATCTCTCCTCTTTGCGTGTCGCCAGCGGTCACACCTCTGTTATAACGGGAGCAGGTCATAGCAACAACGAACACACCGCAGATCAAGCTAAGCCGCACAGGTGCCGTCGTCGAGACAGACTCGGACCTGGAGAGCGTGCAACTGACACAGGAAGATGAGGACATGCTTCTTCGCTCGCCGAAACCAGGCACCAGCTCCCTGCGCAGGTGGGCCCTCCACCAAAGGCGAAGAAGTCAACGAAAACGAAGGTTAGTGAGGTGACCAAACGACATTAGATCGTGGCACTCATTGACCGGAGTGACGAGAACGGCAAGATGACCGAAGCGCGGTGGAAGAAGATGCACGCGAGGCTCGTGAAATCGCTGTTTGCACGGATGGAGGAGGACCCCAAGGCTCCCATGCCCACATGTGATGGTGCCGGGGTGCTGCATGGGGTCAAAATCCTGAAGTGCATAGACTACCCGGCTCGGAAGTGGCTGACCAAACGGTCGGACAGTTAAAAGCTTTGTGGGAGGGGGCCAAGCTGGAGGTGGTGGACAGGGAGTTAATCCCATCCATTCCAAAGGCGAAGGTACTCTTTCCCACCGTGCGCTGAAGCTGCTACAGCGACAGAACCTGGACATCCCGACGGCAGACTGGAGGATCCTCCACATTGGGAGCCCATTACCCAATGAGGGGGCCAATGCGTGATCCTTCAGATCATTAAGGAGGCCGAGGATGTGCTGACGGTACGGGAAGATTGCATGGGGCATGGGTAGTGTCTACCTGCGCCTCAAAAAGCGCCATTCCGTAGACAAGGACGCACACACCCTGCAGGCAGGCGAGGTGGAGAAGGATTTAGGTCTGGGAACCATTGAAGACGCCGCCCAAGACTTATTGCTCGAAGGCTCGGATGAGGAGGAAGTCGGCGACCTGACAATCATAGTCATCCCGTCGGGAGGTGAGCAGAGAGCCCATGCCATTGAGGCATACTGCAGCTCAACCTCCATAAAAGCAAAATCGCATCGACGGAATTCCTGATTGCCATGGAGCAAGTGTCCGTCGACACAGCCTTGGTCTAGGAGCCATGGATTGCCTCGGGCAATTCTGTGGCCGGACTTAAGTCCTCAAACTACAACGTACTCTACACACCACCGGTAAGCAGGAATAGAACCGCCGTACTCGTGCGAAAGGGCATCCACGCTAACCTTATGTCTCATTACAGCTCTGACGACCTGACTGGTTATGCTAGAGAGTGAGGAGAAGCGCCTTCCGGTAGCTTCATGTTACATGGCACACGACAGGCCAGCTCCAACAGAGGAACTCAGGAGCCTAATAGAATCCAGCCCGAAAGACCAGCAACAGCTCCTGGGTGCAGACGACAACGCACATCATAGCCTGTTGGGGAGCCCCGACATCAACGACAGAGGTGAGTCACTCTTAGAATTTATACTTTCAACAAACCATCATTGTCAGACCAGTACATTCAATTCGAATGTGAATTTAACCACTTACCAAAACAGACAGTCTACAGAAACCCCCAGAATACAAACTGGTAAAAGTTTAAAAAGACAATCACGTCAAGACTCGCGACTCATCCTGGCGTAGTAAAATCAGCGGAAGACATTGAAACGTCCCTAGAGACCCTCTCCAAAGAATTACTAGAAGAGTGCCACGCATCATGCCCAATATCAAGAACTAGAAAGAGGACCAAGCCACCCTGGTGGAACAAGGACCTATCGCACCAAAGAAACAACCTCAGAGAATTTTTCAGAATCGCAAAACAGGCGAAAGACGATATGATCAATGAGGAATACAGAACCCTACTCAGGGAATACAAGAAGGAATTACGCAAGGCACAAAGGAACCGTGGAGAAACTTATGTTCCAATATCGAGACGGAGCCAGAAACAGCTAGACTACGGAAGTTGTTAGCAAAGCAACCCACCGTACAGAGTCAGCTCAAACTCGACGACAGCCAGTGGACTGGGGTCAGCGAAAAGGCCCTAACAGCACTAATACAATCTCATTTCCCCGGATGCACGGAGGTTCCGGATGCCAATGTGCACCAAGACCTGGTAACCGGAGAAGAAAACCACCCAACTGATCATCCCATGGCTCTCTGCAATATACACATCTTGCTTAAGTACGGGCTATATCCCTATCCAATGGAGGACCTCTCGGATTGTCTTCCTGCCAAAAGCAGGAAAGTGCAGCCACATGAACCCCAAGGACAAAAAACACACACACGGCACTGCATTCGTGAGTAGCCACTATAGAGAGAGCCCTACATAACAAGGAATATGCTCTCGGAGTATTTGTGGACATATACAAAGCTTTTAACAACGTCAAGACAGAAGCAATAATGGAACACCTAGAAGCGACCAGCACGTATCCTGCAATCAACCTCTGGATAAGGAACTTTCTAAGTTGTAGGCGGGTACAATCCGATTGGGGCACCGCTTCCTTAGAGGCACACCACAAGGTGGAGTTCTGTCGCCCCTAATCAAGAGATTTGAAAGGAAAGCCCCAAAAATAACAGTCTGTCCATCGACTCTCAGATCTATAATGGAATTAACACTCAGGGAGATATGTGAGTGGGCGGAGAAGGTGGGACTCAGTATCAACTCTGACAAGACGGACCTCACTCTCTACCAAGAGATACAAGGTACCGCTATGCATCCCCCCGAAAGTCAACTCAACCAGGCTGACCCCGAAAATACAAGTCAAATACCTCGGCAAGCTAGCAAGCTAGCATGGAAACCCAATGTAATGGAGATGGTAAAAAGAGCCACCATAGCGCTATACGCATCCAAGAAGATGTTTAGCTGCACATGGAGCCTATCACCTGCTCTAACCCATTGGATTTACATATCGGTAGTGCGTACGACTTTGCTGTATGGAGTCTTAATGTGGGGGCAGGCCACGGAAAAGAGGGCGTACAACAGTCTTATGGAGAAAACTCAGCGGCAGGCACTGCTATGCGCTGAGGTCCACTCCAACAAAAGCGCTCGACACTATACTCGGTATCGACCCCATAGATATCCACGCGCAACTTACTGCAGGAAAGCTAGCACAACGCCTAGTTGCAGCAGAAAACATGTCGCTACAGGGATTCGGGCATAGTTCAATTGGGCGAGACATGATCAGTATATCTGACTAAATGATACCCAGAACTTACCCGCATGTCAAAACAACAACATTCATGGGACCGGACGACTGGAAAACCGCTCAGGACCATAGTGAACACCTCAACATTTACACCGACGGCTCAAAGATGGAAGGAGAAGTAGGAGCGGGCATATACTGTACAGACCCTGAGATAAGGCTGTCATATATGCTATCAAGCCAATGCTGGATATTTCAGGCAGAAGTCTTTGCCATTAGGAAAGCGGTAAAGGCCGCGCAGAGTATAAACCGCCAATATGAGGCGGTGAACCTATTCGTCGACAGCCAAGCGGCGATAAGAGCCATGCAGTCGTCAGAGGTCTGTTCCAAAAATGTAATGGTGAGCAGGGAGGCACTAGACATCCTTAGCACGACTAAGTCAGTGCGGATCTACTGGGTTCCAAGCCACCAGGGCATTGATGGTAACGATGCGGCGGTCGATCTTGCAAAGGTAGGCGTCAGGCTGGCGAATAACAGAATGGAGAACGTGCCTGTTTTCTTAAGAACGCTCCAAAGCGAGCTAGAGAGAAGGGCAGACGCGCGAACTAAAGGAAGGTGGAGAAATTCCACAACCTGCAAAATCTCAAGAATCATGTGCAAAGAGCGCAACGAAAAACTCAGTAGTGGCTGGCTACTGCATCTACCACAAAAAGACTGCAGACTGCTAGTGGGAATCCTAACGGGTCGCTGGCTAGCTGCGTCGCAGGCAGTTAAACTAGGCATCACCGATAATGGCAACTGCAGGAAATGTGATGAATCCGAGGCAATTGAAACCTTGGAGCATCTCATCTGCAAGTGCCCCGCCCTTTCACGGGCAAGGATCAGATACCTAGGCGTCCCGGATAGTTGCCTTTGCGAAAAACACCTCGATCCTTTAGGTAAAATCTCGTAAAAATTCTCCAGGTCTATACAAACCCATCCGGACAACTAGGGGCCATATTGGTCTATGTAAGGACCCATGAGGGCCGACCGGGTTAACCTAACCTAACCTAACCTCTAGTCTAGTTATCCGATCCTTATTAAATTAAAACCGTAATTCTAAAACCGTAAAAACAGTTATATCTTGAAATTTATAAAAATACGTTGAAAAACATGGAAGATATCTTTTTTTTTCATTAATTTCCGATAATCTCTATGGCAGCTATTAAATATAGAGGTCCGATTTCAGCCGTTCCGACTTATATAACTGTAACTGTAACTGTAATAGGAAGAAGACTATTTGGAAAGTTTCATTTAGATAGCTCAAAAACTGAGAGACTAGTTTTTTTAGTAGCAACGGACAGACAGACAGACTGACATGGCTAAATCAACTCGGCTGGTGCTGCTGATCAAGAATATATATACTTTATGGGGTCGGAGATGCTTCCTTCACTGCGTTTGCAAACTTGTGGACTTCTGGGTAAAGTCCAAGCTTTCATCTTCAGTCCGGTGATAGATAAAAACGTGGTTCTTCAGAGCCTTTTAGCTACTAAACTATCATTTTCCGCAGGTTCTGATATGGTACCCAGCTATGTTTTTAAGCACTGTGCCGGACCACTGGCAGCTCTATTAACGATCATTTTCTAGAAGTCAACTGTTCATTGCCGCTTTACAGAAACTTGAATACCATTGTCGCTCCATAATATCTCGTACGCAACGTGGTTTTACTGATACAGCCCAAATGTATACACATATTCTACAGAGCATATCGCAAGATTTGGTTCAAGACCTTAGAGTCTTGTTTGACCATAAATATAGCTAAGAGTTGGCTGTTTGACCACAAAATTCGTATGATCGCTTCATCTGCACTATATCCAATATAGCTAAGAGTTGGCTTTAATCAAACACTGGTAAAAGGAATTTGACAATTTTTATGCTACAAAACTATTTTAAGTTTCTCTAGTTCTTCCCACATTGGAATACTGCTCCATTATCTGGTCACCAACAGCTGTATATCAGAATTAGACTGGGAGGCAAGACGCCGCTTACCAAGTACAGATACAAGCAACGACTTCTAACCCTGTCTACTCTTGCGATTCGTCGAACCTGTTCCGGTGTCATCTTTCAACACAAACTAATTAATGGGGCTTTTAACTCCACAGCGCTCCTAAACTCTATCCACTTAAACGTGCCCTGAAACTTTCCTCCGTTATCACTGCCGGTATATAGGTGTGCAGACTACTCCCGTAATGCCGCATTCCGTGTCCTTTGTGATAACTACAAGACCTTTACCACTTAATATCTTTTGAGTGTTCTGTTCGTATCGACCTAAACAACAATCCTGTTAATATGTAAATATAAATGTACATTGCTCTAATGCTGCTTTTGAAAGACGTACTTTAGACGGTTGCACCAAATTAGACAAATTGGTCTTATATCTACTTGTGCACTGACATGGTTTATGCCCTAATTAATTAATTTTTTTCCTTTGTGTTGTGTGATACAATCTGTCAATTTCGAATAAGTCTTCTTGGTTCAGTAAAAGAGTTGACTCGCCTTAAAAACGTACAGTCAAATCTCTATTCTAAACTTAAACTTACGGATCTTAAGCTGTAAATTCTCGCTTAAACGGCTCAGTCTAAGTTCACCGTAGTGTTAAAAAAATTATTTGGCTCGTTGTAAGGTTCAGTTCTCGCACGACCCAAAACAGATTTATTATTTTGTCAACACTAAACGTAAGCCTCTTACTTGTCCTTTGCGCTTTCATTTGAAAATATGGTAAAAATTCATACCAGATTCAAATTAAATCTAATTTTCAGTCCTAGCTCAAGCAAAAGCTCTCTTCTTTTGGATTCAACGTGTCAAGTCGGTTTATTCGCCAGATCCCGATGGAATACAAGGCGGTGTGCTTAGGTATTGTGCCGTATTTTCCTGTCGATCTTCTAAGGTGGATCTCATTTTATCTAAATGGCACGACGTAAAAGGTTTTCTTCAAAAGTAAGTTGTCAAATGTTTTTCGTGTGACCTCTGGTCACCTAGGTTCCTTACTGTTTACATTGTTTATTTACGATCTTCTCAAATTGTTGACTAACTCAGTACGAAGTAAGAGTACTCATGTACGCTGACGACGTTAAACTTTGCGTGCAATATAAGGACAGCGCACAGTGTAAGATTTTGCCAATCTAGGGGGACTTAAATCAGTAGGAGTCGTATTTTTTGAGATCTCAGCTTGAAATTTGGAGTGAATATTCTAGTAAGCCTAATAATTATGTTGAACATAAAAAAATTGGCGTGTAACTTTAAGGAGCTTACTAATATGATACATTTTTTAGAGATACAAACCACAATAAAAATATTTTTTAAAAATTTTGATGAAACTTTTTACTATTTCGTATTTTTTGTAATCATTTTTGACATTTTAAAAATATATTTTTTTACTTTTGAAGACCACTTTTTTTTTTAATGTTAGATTTAGATTATATGCTCATGCTTTTTAAAAAAACTTCGGCTTATATTTTTAAGATTTTTTTTGAATGGTAACAATTTAAACTTGAATTCAATTCAAACTTTACTACATTTTTTTTTGGCCAGGCTAGTCCGACTCCGAATTCGAGTCACAGCTCTCGTCACAGTATCCATCTTGTGATAAAAGTTGGGTCACATCTTCTGGAAGCTCTAAGTGTCTAGTTTTTGATGGTTCTTGCAAACTTGCTATAAATTGATCGGATGATATCAGTAACCTGTGCATGAGATCAGTATTTGTGCGCGCGAACTTTTCTTAGTGAAATGTTTCGTGGGCTTATGGGAAGGATCATAAGGACAAGTGCTGAAAGACTTTTTCAAGTGACATGAGCAGATAATTTTGCTTTCTTAATTATAGTCCCTGTTGACGCGGGAGCATTTGATAAATCATTAATAAATTTAGCTGAATCCCTTTTACCTTCCGCCCGCAGTGCCTGTTCTGCGGCTGCTAGCAATTGATCATCATCCACCGTTGACAACAAAGCTTAGCTTTTCCTTTGTTGTGTTTTAGTGCCCTCCCTCTTTTACTTGAGGTGGAAGCAATGACATCATTGCGATAGTCTTCGGCATTTAATGTGACCTGAAGCCAACTTGCATTATGCGTAAGAAATCTGCCTTTATCTCTTCTAGATTTGTCAAATCTAGTTTGAAACTCAAAAGACAAATTAGTCATGTGTAATTTCAATTTGGAGTGATCAATGTCATTGTCAAACACCATCACTGCGTGCTTTAAAAGTGCATCTCGCTTAACGGTTTTTATGTTCTTTGACCAAACCTCGAAAAATGCAGCACGGCTTATGTCACTCATTTCTAAATTGAAGGTCTTTGGGCAAAATATGGGGAAGATTTTATTTTTGTATCTGAATCAGAATGAATGCCTGCGAATGAATGTTCTAGTTGGATAGAATACGATAGAATAATGTAAGTGTTTTCCACCAACATTTTTTTTTTTTAACTTTTGATTCTGAGTTTTAGTTTGACGAATTAATTACGCCTCATTTAGTAGGCGTAACATGAAAAATTTAATACCTAAAAATTTTTGGAGACTTGCATATTATTATTAAAGTAAAAGTCGATAACTTTAACAGTTCAAAAGTTATTGATTTTGCAACGTGTTTTGAGCGAAGGAGCCACTCTCCGGCGCTAGCCAGTCGGATTTACAAACAGATTACATATAATAACTTTCAAATCACTCTAGTTGACGATTTCGGTATTCGCCTAGATCCTAAACTAGAGTTAATTTATCATATTTCGTGCATTGTGAATAAAGCCAGGGGTGCGCTTGGATTTATTAAGCAGTGGTCGAAGAAATTCGATGACCCCTACGTCACGAAGGAATTATACATTTTGAGTTCAAAAGAACATTTTAGTTTTCGCTCTTCGTGGCGTAAACTGGAATGCATACCTAAAGTTACCCGCCTATTCTTTTCGAATTAACCTAACTTCCTTAGCAAACTGTATAACAATGCTAAGCATCGTCTATATCCGAATAACCGTATAACCGTATATATAACCTGATCCGTGGTGGATCTTTTAGGTCAGCTGAGTTTCCACGTACCATGTTGAACCACTCGATCCTATGTACCTTTAGTTTTGCACCACTGTAGAACTTCATATGAAATGCATAAACACTTCAGAGTATAATGTGCAAATTAAAACAATTTGTACAGAATAACATCACTAGCCTTTCTAAACTAAAAACTTAACTCACTTTGTACAAATGCAAACAAGAAATATGGCTGAGTGCTAGTAATATATGTATATGGAGCAGGTTAGTTTCCTTGCATTGTTTTATCTATCTATATGTTTTTTTTTTTTTTTTTTTCGCCTATTAACACCTAAAGAGGTGTTTTGCAGTAAATTAAAAAGGGCAGTAACATTTTTTAAACAAAAAAATATTTTTTTGCAATCTTTTTCCCCCGCAGTTTCTAGGATCTACAAATACTATTTTTAACAAATACGAAACAAGAGTGTGGCGTAATAATAGAATTGGAAAAAAAATCAAAAAATATGAATTTTGTATCTATTTATCTATATATTTTTTATTTTGCGTCTATTAACACCTAAACCTGACCCTCACGTATTGGTTTCGAAGGGCCAGTAGATACACTTACCGTATTGAAATAAAAAGGGAAGTCAAATTTTTAAAACAAGTAAATATTTTCTTAGCAATCTTCTTCACCCGCAATTTTTAGGATCAATAGATACTACTTTTAACAAACACGAAACATGAGTGACGCGTAATAATAAAATTGCAAAAAAAAATATAAAAAAAATGATATTTTTGTTATCACAAAAACCAATTTTTTTAATATTAATAAAGAATAAATATAAAATAATTTTAATATAATAAATAATAATATTAATAAAGAAGAAGAAGATATGGTTAGATGGATGGCTGATTAAAATAAAAAAACGATTATTATTTCAGCAATGATGTTTTTTAACCTACATATATTATATATTAAACTAATTCCTAGCATCACATGTTAGGTAACTTATCATTTTGTACTACTTTGGTAATTCTAGAATTATTATTCGTACTCACCGATGTAGGTTGCGAATGAAAATGATTGAAATAATCTCGATTATTCGTAGAGGGATACATTTGTGTGGCGGCTATACGGCTAATGGTATTGGGTCCAGTAGCTGATGATGTTAAGAGTTTACATCGAGAACTAGGATCTAGATAGGTTTGCGGACAATCTCTGGATTGAGCTTGGGATTGAGATTGTGATTGAGATTGAGCTTGGGATTGAGGAGATGTACTTTCTGGAGATATTTCCTGATTCTCGCCCTCTATTATATTTGTTGTAGCTCTATTATTATCATCCGATTCCAAATTATTTTTCACTAAGTTCGTCGATTGATTGGTCAAAATTAATGGAGATGGTGGAGGACTGGACTGGACGAGTGTGAGGTGGTCGCCACTGCTCCGGATGATAGCAACAGGTCTTGCCATTGGTGGTAACATAGGCGGTAACATTGTGCTATGATAATGATGACTTGATTTCGCATGAATGTGAAATTGTGGTGAATGTGAATGGCCTTGAGACGAAGTAACGGGTGAATGTGTGTGTGAAAGTGAATGTGGAATTGAATGTGAATGTTGAAACGAGGGATGACTTTCAACAGATCCCGAAATTGTTGTCGTATGGCTCGAATCTTGACAAACGTAAGTCACAAAATCTGAAATATCATGAGGTTCCGTCGATGGATATTTATCTTCAGATGAAGAAGTGCCTATAGGCAATCGTGAATTATTGGGCTGTGAGTAATATAAAGTATTAATTGGACTTGTAGATGTAGGTAACAATGAAGAACAATTATGTTGTGGAAGAGCTGAAAATTAAATTTAAATCATTTTATGATAGGATAAACAAATTCATTTCTTAATTTAATAAGTAAAGCTCGCTTAGTAACAGCTGTCCCAAAAACAGTACTGAATCTAATTACTAATACTTCTTTAAATAAAGAGCTATCTCTAGAGATCTGCTCACTCGGTTATATATATTTGATTTTAGTTAAAAGTTTGCAGTCAAAGATATTTCCGACTTCATAAGTATATGCATATATTTTATTACTTATAGCTGCAATTGGAAGTATCTGAAAATGAATTTAAAACAAGAAAGGAACTTTGGGAAGTCTAAGTCTGTAAGCCTTTGCAGTGTGCAATTTAACCCAACCGTTTCTATGAGAATTATGCGACACCGTCGACCGATTTTGATTAAATAAAACAAAAAATTACTGAATCGACCGAAATTTTATAAAATTTAAACAGTAATTTTAAACACGTTTATTTTTATTTTTTCTATAAATTTATCGATCGTTCGATCTGGCTTGTTCCGAGTTATATACATAGCTGCAATAGAAGGAAGGCTATCTGCAAAGTTTCATTTAGACTGAGAGACTAGATTTCGTAGAAACAGACGGACGGTTAGACAGACGGAATCGACTTGTCGTTTGACTCTGATCAAGAATATATATATATTCATAGGGTCAGAAATGACTCCTTCACTGTGTTGCAAACTTTTTACTAAAATTATAATACCCTGCAAGGGTATACCAACTTTAACTTCGATTTTGTAAGCAAATAATCCGCAGTCAGTTGATACGATTTAATAATTACGGGTTTAGTAAAAGTTTTTTGAGCAACTATTACTTACAAGTTTCTTTTTCTATTTACAAATTATAACAAGTATTTACCTTGAGCTATTGACCTATTGTTAAGCGATGTATAACGATGCAAAGAAGTAATAGCTGAAACTGAAGAATCTGTACTGACTTTTGGGTCACTTTCTGTAGATCTCAGAATTAAGGAAAAACTGCTGCTGGTGGCATTATCCGATGATGAGCTACTAGCGATGATAGGCGGTGAAATACTTGGATCAACCTTTGCATCAGATGCTCCATCTCCTCCATTTGTTACTTCTCCGCGTAATAACGGACTTGGCGATAAATGCGTACTATTCCTCTGATCTATAAAGTCAACTGCGGAAACACGGATATTATTTCTTATAAACATCTTAAAAGGTAACAAGTAAAAACTTACTACTATAACCGACAGGAATTGTTGTTGGATTGGTAACAATTGGACCATGTTGTTGTTGGACTTCGGAGCTCATTTGATATGTATTGCAGTCATAAGTAGCTCCAACACTCTCTCTCTTGATGAGATTTGAATGAAGGGTATTATCGTTTGCTTCATCTAGAATTAAATCTAATAGAAGTATTATTACTAGTATTTACCATCTAAAATTATAAAAAATATATTTGACTAACAACTTTTTTAACAAAGAATACTTAGTAATAAGAAATAATAATTTAGAAGAAGAAAGAAAGCTAACTTCGGGAAGCCGAAGATTGTATTCCCTTGCAGTAAATGACGAAAATAATAATTGTTCTAATAATATTCCAATTGTTCGTATGGAAGATATATTATATAGTAGTCAGATTTTAATCAAATTAAAACCGTAATTCTGATAGCTCTACAAATGAGAGACTAGTTTGCGTAGAAACGGTCGGACGACCAGACAGACGAACGGATATAACTCGGCTGTTGATGCTGATCAAGAATAGATTTTTGATCGGGTTGAAAATAACTCCTTCACTGCATTGGAAACTTCTGACCAAAACTATAATACCTAGCAAGGATATAAAAATTATTTATTTGTAATTACCTTTGGATAATGTCCACAATTCTTGCGAAGAAAATACTCCCGTTGCTAAAATAATGTCATTACAAACTACGCCATTGTATGGATTTTGACTAATATCCTCATTTTTCATGTCGTCTTTTCTGTTTACTGGATCATTGTTATTACGATGATATAGGGTCAAATGAGGTGATCGTGGAGGTCTTGAGGAAAAAGTCGCTGAATTATGAGTATTGATAAAGTTAGCCAAGTACAAATCCAATTCTCTCACAGAGACATTTATATGATAAGGATTAACACACAACCCTGGATGTAAACATTCGGGATTCTTCTCCAAACGCTCTCCGTCCGTACTCTCCAAAGGTATGGCCTTAAACAGGATTACCATCACTAAATCAAGTCTCCAAACTTTGTCAGCTTGCCTCAAGCAATCAATTCGTCGCATTTTACCCTTTTGATCCGGGTTGGAGAGAACACATATCGACTTTCGTTTTCCAATAATTGATTGTACAAAATCCTCGCGACTCTCTTGGGTTATGTCTTTCCGAAGTTTACCGAGAAGACGGGATGCCCACTTTTGTTTTACTTCCGTTTTTTCGTTCTATAAGAAAGTATACATTAAAAGCTTAGAAATAATATGAATGTTTCCATTTTTTTCCTTAAGTATCGGCCAATTAAAACGTTTTACAAGCCTCGGACATAAACTGTTGATTTATTATTTTAGATCTACCTGTAGTTCATCTTTGCAATGTCTTTCCTCTTCCAATGACATCCGCTTTTCATGCTTTTTGTAATATTTTCGTTTGGCGGCTTGCAAATTGAACCAAGAGTACGAAAATGATTTGACATACGGCAAAAGCGCTTCAATAAAAGGGTGAAATTCATCCTAAATAAAAGAAAAATGTAATTTTTGTTAAAGTAAATAATTATTATTATTTCTTATCACATAAATCATAATTTTACATAATATTTCATTCGCGTATTTGATAAAATGTAAAACTCTTCACGCAAATATAAATCAATTTTGCAAAAATAAGTTAAAGGTTTTACCTGTCCCGTTGATGATGATTGCAAATAAGAAGAAACGTCCGTCTCGATCATACAGCCTCTTAAAGTTTCTGGTATGAACATACTACCTTAAGCAGTTCCTTGTTCATTGAATTTTAATTTTTGTTTTATTGTTAAGAAGAACCCATTGAAAGTTATCTGAAAACTAAATCTAAATTTATTTTGATTTTTATTTTATTTTTTGTCTTAATTTTTAGGAAATTACAACTAAAATTAAAATTAATATTTTGCCTTTATCCTATATAAGAAGGTCATTATATTTTATGGCTATCTATCTATTAAGCACTTATTTAATATCTAAAATGATTATACGAACTAACGGACAGAGAAACATTACATTTTCTAATTAAGCTGATCAAGAATGTATACATACATATGTATGTATAGCTTATATATATGTATATATATGTATATATATATGTATATAATATATATTCATTTTCTTAACCTGAAGTACGATTTGCCATAAAACACAAGATCTATTTTGGATCTAGGTTTCATAGGTCTGGCTCAAAAGGTTTATACGGGCAAAAATCTGTAAGCTTTTGCTTTTATAGTGTGTAAGATATACATATGTATGTAAGTAGGTGATTACAGATTGATGGCAGAAACTATCTAACATCGCTCACATCACCTTTTTTAATTATGGTGATCAATATACATATGTACATGTACATGTACATATATACGTATGTACATATGTATGTCCTTTATGGTGTTAAGATGCACTCCTTCTGTTTTGTTATCTTTATTTAACACTAAGTTATAGGCTATACAAATTAATTAATACCTTACTTGTTACTTAAAATCCATTAAAATAAAGCTTGACGCCAGGAAATAAACTATTTATATTCGGGGTTTAAGCATTACACAATCGATGTTTATATGTTTATACAATACATATGTAAGTATGATTGGATATTTATCATACAAAAATCCATTTTAGGATGATTTTTCTTAGTTGTACTTTAATTAGAGCCATGAATATAAAAGTTATAAAATATACATATATCAAATATTATGTATAAATTTAAGTTTCTACAAGGCACACATACTACGTAATGTATGTATTTATTTTAGAAATATCTGAACACCACCGATAGAATGTGTGTTATGCCAAACGAGAGACTAACTAGAGACTAAATTTAAAAAATGGCCAATTTTTGTTTTCTCGTCTCTTTGAGAGACGTAAGCATGTACTTTCCTACGTGAATCCAAATTAATCAAACATATACATAGGAAAAACAAAGGGCCCCAAGACCGAACAGAAAGTCGTTCTAAAAATGGATACTCCTTACCACTCTCTGAGACTGTGGGGTAAACTGGAACTAAATAAAGAGAGAGCCCTTTAAATGAGAAAAGCTCTCTTAGCTCATTTATATTCACAATGCGCATGTCTTAGCTAGCCAAGTAGAGTATTTACCCGATATGATGAAATCCACACGATACAATATACAATTAAATAAACAGGGATTTCTCAGTATTGCGATCAAAATAATATCCCCGTCAGCATTTGGAAATACAATTTTTTAATAATGACCTTAATAAGTATTTTTGGAGTTGTCAACATAATTAAAAAACAAAGAAGAAGCTAATTTCAGTAAGCGGAAGTTTGTATAACCTTGCAGTTTGGAATTGGGTCATAAAAAATCTATCCATTTCAGTCAAATTTAAAAAAATAAAGAAGTTATGTACATCACTATGGACGGCAGTTCACGTAGCGACGATGAGCAGCGAGACTGTGATGCGCAAGGAGACTACTATATAGAGCCGTAGAATTGAAAATCTGCTACGGTAGTCCTATCAGAACCATTTATATCTTGATCAAAAGGTATTGTAAAGCTCTTTCAAACTGGATACTAAGATTTTTCAAAAAAAGATTAGTTAGGGAGAAGTGGAAGTGAAAATGCGAAATGAAAATTTTGAAAACTGGAAGCCAAAATGCTAAAATTTTATGTGCTAGTTTAATATGTGCGTCAAACGACACCTCAATCATCCCGATCTGATACTCAGTTCAAAAGATATTCAATAAACAAAATTTAACGGCCTTTCCGAAATGAACACTGTTGTCCTGTGGTTTGTCTATCTGTGCGTGTGTTTGTCTGTCTGTCGCTTTGTTTTTGCTAGAGTCCTGGAACGTCTTTTATTTTATTTAACAGCTCGAGCTGAACAACTTTTGTTCTACGACGTTTTGGTTTTCCCGCTAGTTTAGCGGCAAAACAGCTAAAAAAAGCTAGATTTCCCGCGCCCATAACTTTTAAAGGACTAAAGTTACCGAAACGTGCTATATCTCAATAGAAAGTTATTTTAAAATGATTACTTTGCCTTGACAAAATGTATCTAAATATAATAATTAGACTTTATAAATTAAATAAATTTTTTTGTAAGTGTTTTTTTTTTTTTTTATGTCCCTAACTATTTTGATAGTCACTCAAGGCATTATAGCCCTTGAGATTTGATATCAAATTTTGTGAAGATTAATAGTAACGTTAACAAAAGTAAATTACAAATAATTCAAATAGTTTCGTTTTCGGCACTAAGCTGTAAAATACCTAGCCTTGGAACTAAAGACCAGCGTGTCGAATTAGAAACTAGTTGAAAGAAACTTGATAACGCTTTTTTCCAAAAACATTTCTACTCACTTTTTCTTGAAGAAGCACTTTTGAATTCTAGAGGAATTTGTTCTCAATATTGTTATTTCAAGAAGAAACAATCTTGAAGCCGAGAAGAAGTTACTCTTAATTTTGAGCTTTTTTAAGAGGAGACTGAGGGGGAAGAGAGAGAGACCAAAATTGCACTCAGGAAAGTTATTTTTATATTTGGCCACTGCCACACGTATCGTAGTATTGTATTCATTCGGCATCTTTTATTTGGCAGACTGGAGTGTTTGGTAAAGTGTTTGGCTGGCGCGCTTGACAGTCCAGGGTTCGATTCCGAATCGAGCCGAAACAATTGTGTTGTAAAAATGTGTGAGTACTTATTTCTAATATAGTTTCTATGGTTAAATAAATAAATACATACAATTCAACTTTACATATTACGTTTATATACACACAATTAAAATTTACATAATAGGACTCGTTCTTGAAAACGAGATTTAATTTAATTTAATTTTTTTTTCGCATTTTTTTATTTTTTTTTATTTATGAATGCCCAACATCTTAAGAGTATAAAGTTCGAATTTGACATCGATCGAAGCAGTTGAACGGAGGTCATTCTATGTTCGATGCAAGTGCCATCTTCAAAGTCGGTGTTCACGATTACTAAAAATCTACTTGACCAATCGCTTTGAAATTATGCACACAGCTTCTGCAACTAATTTTCCAGGTATCATCGTCGGGGTATTCTAATTTTATTTTTTATTACATTTTTTATTTATCAAATAAACTTTTTTTTTAAGTCAATAACTGAATTTTTACTTCAAACTTTCATGAAAAATCGAAAAAATGAAAATATAAAAACTCTACGGTGATATCTCCGGACAATTATCCTTTAACTAATGCATATTCTGGTTTTCATATCGGACGATTCTGTGGACCGTTAGGATGTACACCGCAAATTAACTTTTTTTGAGGGGCCACGGGAGATTTCCTATAACTTCTATACCTGCACATATTTTTCAATGAAACATTTTTAGAAAAATCGTCTAAATGTTACGTTATTATTTGCCATTTAAATTAATAAACTAGCTTAAGCCGTTTCGCCACAACAAATTTTTGAAAAGTGGCCCGTTTTGCACCGAATTATTAAAATAAAGAATCATATATTACGTTTTAAAAGCAACGAAAATCGGCTAAGTTGGCCCGACTTTTCCTATGGCAGCTATAAGATATAGTGGTCCGATTTGGATAACATATAAATATGTAATGACTTCATTTAATTTTATTATTTTTACTATTTTCGATTAATGGCGGCCTTTGTCGAAAATTCATCCGACTAGCTGAGAGGGGTGGACAAAATGTATTCACATCTCTCTTTCGAAATAATGGATTTGCTTTCTATTAATTTTAGCTTAAAAGAAACAAAAATTTAGCTAACATTTAGTGCGATTATTTTAATAGCCACTGTATATTTGAAATATATCAAGAAACCTTGAAAATGTTTGTAGATATACATACTCGTATAACAAAGAAGAGTTCAGTCGTGTATGCTTGACTATGAAATACTCGGGTACCTAAAGCTTTTTTGCATGCAGTTAAAAGTCAAGTCCGTTTTTCAGGGGTTTTTCAAGACTCACCCAAACGATTGATTGATTAAAGTCAATCAATAAATAAAAAATTAAACATTTAAAAGTTTCATTTGGATGGCCCAAGTTAGTGGGAGGGGTCAAGTTGTAAAATTTGCGTCTCTCCTATATTCTATACAGGCCTTTTCTAGTTTTCACTTCCGGAAAATCCTAACGGACTCGAATTTCCCTCTGTTAAGTCTCTGTTAACTTCCGAGCGAAACCTCTGTTCTAGTTTCCGAACCAAAAGGGTTTTCAACTTACCAAAATACAATTCCTGAGATTAATTTTTAACAAACATTGTTTTGTTTGTTTTGCTACTATAAGAAGGGTGATTAATAATATGTTAAAGAAAAATGTGCCTTTGTTTAAAATACTAGCTAATTTACTTTACACGAAACTCGACAACTCTTATCTCCAGAATTTTTGCAATACTATTTGCGAAAATGTCAGAACACTGGCCCCAGTACAGCTGACTGCCATTGCAAATATCAAAACAATATTTAAATATAAATATGAAAGTATCGTTAAAATATCGTTAAGTATCGTTGAAGGGTAGTTAGTTTTATTGTTTATTTACTTTTCAAATTTTTATTTACAAATTAAATTTATACAGTCATTTTTTTTTAATTCAAAGAAGACAAGTCTACTTTCTTGGTTTGGAAAACAATTATCCCGTCTGCTATTATTTAAACCATCTCCGAGCACCTCCAGCCTCTGAGCCATTCATTTAATAAAAAACGGCCAACCAAAAAACATATCAAGTTTAAAATGCTTTTATTTTGCAGCTATATTAATATTTCATAAATTATTTTTAATAATAATTTTTGTAACAGGTATATTTAACAAATATGTAATTTTCAAGGTGGGTTGTATTTTCGATTTTTTTCGTTTTTTAAACTCAGTTTTCAAAGTTATCAATTTATAAATATAATTTATTATTTTTTTTTAATTCTTTCTTTTACCTCTCTCGATACACTCTCAATTTTTTATTTATTATTCCGGCAATGGTTGGCTAACTTTTTAATATAGTTACTTTTTATTTTTTCAAATGATTTATATTTTTTTCTTTTGTGCTGAATGCAATAATCATTCTCTAATCCAAATATTGTTTTTAACCTACATAATTACCTATATCATAAGATTATAATGTGTGATTAAACTATGTAATGTAAGAATATAATATTTAACTTTTTATCGTAATATTTTTGGTTTCCTTTAACAACTCGTAACAATGTCTTCCCCATACTGGAAATATATACTTATATATGTTTATCTAATTTTAAACAATTTCAATCAATGTTGTTATATACATTACTTTAGGTTCTGGGTCTTCCTATTTCATTGAGTTTCGACCGACATTGGCTGAAATATTTTTAACTATAGCTTCTAATTCAAAAACGTTCCAAAATTAAGACTACAATTTAAATCCGAGCATTTGATTTTATTATAAAAACAAAAATGTAACAATTTAAAGAAAAATAATTAAAATATTAAAATATAATCATAAAAAAATTAATGGAAAAATTAATTTGCAAATGAATAAATAACCAGACCAATTTACAAATAAAAAAAAATTTTATAGATTACTTATATTAAAAATTTCTTAATGATTTATTTATGTTTATGATGTAAATTAAATATAAATTTATGAACTTAATAAACAAAAAATTTCATTATATAAATATCTTTTTT
>VNJZ01006527.1:0-196567 GCA_008042795.1 Drosophila asahinai
CACTTTTTCCAAGTTTATCGAGCTATAGCACGCAAAGTACTTATCCAATATACATAAAGTGTTTTAAAATTGAAAGGTTAGTTCATTACCTGTAAAATAAAAGATTCGACGGGTAAATTGATTATCTACAACTCGAGCTATGAAATGATAAACGTAAA
Source organism: Drosophila asahinai (assembly GCA_008042795.1). Classification (NCBI taxonomy): domain Eukaryota; kingdom Metazoa; phylum Arthropoda; class Insecta; order Diptera; family Drosophilidae; genus Drosophila; species Drosophila asahinai. Next base: position 159 of record VNJZ01006527.1, read on the forward strand.
CTGAGCAGATTTTTTTTGTGTAAAACTTTAAAAAATCTTTAAAAAAAAACGTATCCATAGAAAAAAAAATTAAAGCCATTTCCGTGATCTGGGGATTCAACTCTACCAGAATTTCGCATCAAAAGGCTTGGAGCATTTTTTTTTTTTCATTTTGTAAACTGGTGTAATTTAAGTAATTTGTTCGTTTGATTTGCTTATTTCTCTGTGAAATAACATACATATTTTAAGACTTCATTTTGTTTTAATATTTTTAATTTTTTTATTTTATGGTCAAGATTGCATATAATTAGATCTTCTTTAATTGTATTGTAAATAAATTAATTTTTTCCCGCTGGAAGTCCCGCCATAGGGTTTTGTTTCCAATTGCCTGTCTCAATTTCGCAAAGGTCGCGGGGAATTATCAAATATTTCCTTCCTCTCGCGCCACCCTTGCGAAGACTCAGCCGATTTAAAATATCTAGCGCGTTGTTCATTCTAGTATATTCTAGTATTTCTCTTAGCTCATCTGCGTACCTACCTTGCTAAGAGGGGCCGAAAAAGTGTATTTGTCTCTCGCTCGCACTCATTTGGTTGCTAAATTTTAGCGCTGGTGAGTACGTAGCTTAAAGTCTGCTTTTGTTCGTTTCACATTATTATTTTTGTTTTTGGGCGACCTTTTTATTTGTTTCGGCTGAAACGCGATTACGTATGAGAAATTAAGCCGATTATGACCTCGACTTATCTATCTTTTCTTTAGATTCATTTTTTAAAAGCAGTCAAAAACCCGGGGACTTAGTACCTGCAATGCAATTCAAAATTGGTTTAAAATGACACCTTCGGGAATTTCCCGCGTTTTAATTCGCTGAACCTAGATGGAATGTGATGATACCTAAATGGGCTCTGTTATGGATTCCATAAGCAAAAAATATGTTAAGTAGAGATTCCATAAGCAATAAAAAGTTAAGTGGCGATTCCATATTCAGAAAAATGTTAAGTGGCGATTCCGAAGGCAAAGTCATGTTAACTGACTAATCTGTAGGCAAATACATGTTAGGAATGCAAGGGATAGATGCTCATTCGCAAGTGACTTTATAATATTCTATATTTGAAACTATTGGTATTTTATTTTTATTTATTTACATACATATGTATTTGAAATTTAGCACCAATTCTTAGCTTACAGCAATAATATATTTTAAACATACATGGCAAATTATCTATTTTGAAGTCTTAGACTCAAGAATGACTATTTTGGGCTTAAAATAAACGTTTTTTGTTTTTTAAATAAATTAAGACTAATTTATAAGTACCTACTACATGAACTATGCTGATTGAAGGGCGAAAAATATAGTTTATAGAAATCATATTCAAATTTATGTTTCACCACCTCTAGAATTAACTATAAGCTCCAGCTCTGGCTACACAATTAGCTAGAATGCTTGCCAGCACTGTTGGCCCGCCAAAAGCTCTCCACTTCCGGGCGAACGGCAAAAGCTGCAAGCAATATAAAAACAGGTAAATCGGCGTTCTCTTGAACATTGGAGAATCCAGAGCGCTCCCGCTCAGTTTCTGGAGTCGCAACAATACAAATAACAAATAATAACAACGAGAACTTAGAACGGAAGAAGAACTGCAGCAGCAATTAAGAGAGCACAAAAGCAGCAACAACAACAACAAAGAGCAAATACCGTACAAATATCCATCACTCATACAGTAACAGTCACGTTTATGGCGCATCAAGAGGAGAAGAAGCAGCTGCAGAGACGTCGTCCCGCCTCCCCCGCCGCCCACAACAACAACAATAAGCAGGAGAGCTAACACACAAAAAAAGTGCAACATACATATATATTTTTGCTACCATTCTTCGTAAGAGTTAAAGTTTTTTGTTGTTAAGCCAAGAGCTCCATTGATTTATTGAGCACTGCCGCCGTCGTCGCCGCCGTCAGAGAGTTTTCAAGACGTTGCCAGCTGTTTCTGGTCTCTTTTGTTCCTTTTTGGAAAGAAAGTGAGAGCTTGCCGCCCGGTCAACGTCCTGCGGAAAGAGCGAGAGAGGCGCTAAACGAAAAGAGAGCGAAAGCAGAGGTGAGCGAAAGGACACCGGTCTCTTCCGCCGTTTGCAAATGTATTATTTGTGTTAAATTAAAAGAAGTGGCAAACAAAGTTGTTAAAGATAAGCCCCGGCAAACGTAATCGTAATCAGCAGCAACGTAATCCCCCGCGAACCAGAAAAACACCGAAGCACACAACATGCGCCTGTTCCCAGTCCGCTTCTCGGCCGCCTCCTCCTCGATGGCGAGCCTGGCCAAAATGCTTGACTTCTACTCGGGCTTCAATCCGTCGCCGCTCTCTATCAAGCAGTTTATGGATTTTGGTAAGTCATTTATTTTTTACCTGGGAGGGGGGAGGTTTAGGTTTACATTCAATATTCTTATCAGAAAGCTTATTGAAAAACAAATCTTTTATTATTAAATATGAATAGGAATTCGGTCTGAAAATTACATAATCGATAGCTCAAGGGCTAAGTAGTATTTGCCTGTAAAATTGGTAAAAATTTTAAAATGTTTTAGTATTTTATGAAGAACATAATTAATTTTCATATAATTTGACAGAATAGAGGAAGTTTAGGGCCAGTTTCTCATTGTTCTTATATTAATAAGGTTAGTCATTATTATGAAATATTGGTGCAGATTAGTATAAAATGTATACTTTCGTAGTATCAAATTAATAAGCATCTTATTAAGAAATTTTTCATACTCAAGAGTATAGAATTCATGTAACAATCGTATAGGTTCTATGATGATTTTTTTTGGATGTAAGGTTCAATTTAATTTAAAATTAGTGGATTATGCTAGGGATTTTGGACACTCTGCTTATTTAGAAGTTTAAATAAGTAATTACAGCTTGCTTGAACTCAATATGTTAGGAATTAGGACACACCAATTATCCAGTTTTTTAATTCTAGAAAATTAATACATCCCCAACCGTATTACATAACATTGCACGAAAAATTATATTTGAATTTCATCTTAAATATCTTTTATAATTATCTAAAAACCTGATCTCACTCTATATGCCTAAACTGAGCAAAATTCCCGTTATCTAATACCCAATTTCGTTTCATTGGTTTGTCAATTAAGCTTTTATATTACTTATTTTCTGTCCGGCAAACAAACTGTTGATTGTCCGGCGAGAGTGCACAGAGGGAAGAACGCGAGCGGAGGAGACTGAGTGGCAGACACAAACTTGCAGTATAAACAATTGAATTGCTCAGTTCAATTCAGCTTAGCTCTGGCTTTTCCTCCGCTTTCCTCCCTCGATTTTCCCGCTGCGCAGCTGCCTGTTGCAAAAACGGAAGTTAGAACAACTCAGCTTGTTTACGAGCCGCTCCCGCCTTTGAATTTATAAACAAGTTTTGGCACTGAAATATGAGGCCGGGCGAAGGAGAGCGTTTTGTATTTTTTAACAGCCCGCCCACACTTCATTGAGCACCGGCAGTGACAGCCGGCACGTGGCCTTCAATGACGTTTCAATGTCACGCCCGAGCACCACCCCCCACTTGGAGGATACATACCAACATATGTATATCCCGAAATCCAGGCCTTCAACCTGCCCCAATAACCAACGAAAACACGCAGCGCCCCCAAAACCCACTCAGACTGAGTGCCTTTCGTGCACAGAAAATTTAATTGTGATTCTTTTTTATTTATTAATGTTCTTAGAGCCAAAAGGGAACTGAAAAATATATAGAAATCATAAAACTATGCTCTGTCTTATAAAATATTCTCAACTAATGCTAGAAAATAATACCAAAACTTTTTTAAAAATAAATTTAAATATTTTTCTATATTCTTTCAAAGTTTTAGTTGACTTTGTTATATAAAATCTTGTATGAAAAATATAAAAACAGTCAGAAAGAGCTAACAGAACATTTCAGAACAAATCAATCTAAAATGGAAAGAATTTATAAAACAAACCTTTTTCTGTAAAATGCCAACCTTACATCACAGAGATTTTTATTATTATTCTCCGTGTAAACAGCCTGAACTCGAGTTAAATGTTCTCAGCCTTCCTCGTTGCGAAAAAATGGCAACTGACGTGAGCAGAAATAAAAGGCAGGCCAAGTAGCACAACTGGAAAATAGCAGGGAGGAGGGTGAAGCTCCCCTCCGGAGGCTGAGCTATTATCATCTAAAATTAGAACCAAACAACAAGCTTCGCTGGCTGCCTTTTAGGGCCTCCTTGTGTTTTGGTATTTTTAAGCAGACTAAGGCCCTATTTTCCTTATGAGCGGCAACAACGAAATTAGTTTACAAGCTTTTATTACTAACGCCAGCCAGCCACCCGGCTTATTCGCCCCTCATCGAACCAACCAAATAAATAACTAATATATACCTGGGGGCTATACTTGAACTTTGATGTCGGGGCCATAGATAAGGCACGCTTTCGCTTGTGTTTTGTCGCCTACTGTACTAGCCGGCACTTAATTGTGTTTTTCTGGCCTTTTGTGGGGGTCCATAAACAACGAGTAATTATGTTCTATATCTATAGGGTGTTGACTGCTTGTTATTATTGGTTTGGGACATTGTTATTATATTATCATACCCCCGAGGTAGACGATGATTCAGGTTAGGCATCGATTAGCGCTTAGTAAGCTAAGTGTAAGGAGAAAAAGGTTCTAAAATTCGCGGCTGAGTGAGACGAGTCTCGTTTCTAATACTTAATTCTCGAGGGCGTCCACTATTCGCATATACAGAGTCTATAGTATTTAGAGGCATAAATCCGAAGGCCAAGTTTTGATATCAATGGGAAATATAAATTTCAAATACAGAAGAAACGTGTATATGTAGGGGGCCCGATTTTTTCCGTTTGCTGATCAGGTTGATCATGTGCCAATTTCTGCGTGTGTGACAAAGAGAATTAATTAGTGAACGATCAAAAGAGAAGAGCAGAAACGCAATGTCTGACAATTCAAGTGTTCATATATTGTATATAATGGAAAAATTTCGAATGGATCAGATCACTGTGACCATTTCGGGGCAAAGTCCAGGATGCTGAGCAGTACCTCATTTTCGCCCACAATTTAGACGTGAACTTTGGAACCGCTTTAGGGAGAAAGATATACCGAGAAACCGGCCCCAGACGTCAACAGTTGGCCAAAATAAAAGCAAAACACGGGCTAGGAAAGAGTGAGCAGCACCCCCGGCGATAATAGAGACGACGTCGTAGTCACACGCGCCGTATTTTTGTCACAGGGCGAATGTGAGTCAAATATACTCTTCTATATACATACATACTTTCGGGAGATGGTGAGAGAAATTCGGCCATAAATCGAGTGCCAATGGGTTTTGGCTGATGCAATACCGGGCCCTCGCCTCTGCCCCAAACAGCTGTTCTGCGAGAGGATGGTCATGGTCTGTGCCCCTTTTCACCAGCTGTGACGTCAGCTGTGTTCCTAATGTAATTGCAGTTCGCTAGAAAATTGAGTCGTTGCAGCAAATTGCATTTCTTTGGACGCCTTTCACCCTTTCACCCTGATTGCGTGGTGCCGCCATGCATTGTAAATTATTTAATGCGCCATTGACGACTGAATTACCCCATATAAGTAGCTCAAGCCTGATAATGGGGCTCTGGCTTGCGGAAAAGCGTAGCTCATTTTCGATTCTACACTCGGGTATTGAATTCGTGCGGTGCTAAGTTTTCAATTTTGCAGCTATAACACGCAAGAGTTTAGTTTAATTCGATTGATAAATTGATAATTTTTTAAAAGTACTTATAATCCATTGAAATAGGATTTTTAATGTTTTGGAGCTAGAAAATAATCAATGATTAATCATACTTATAGTGATCTTGTGAGAGACTTCAAACCTTATCTATAATATTGTTTGTAAATATTTTGGTTGATGGAAAAAATAAGTTTTTTCTATAAATATTTTGGGGTTGAATAATATTTAAATTGGACTTGTACGAGAAGAATATTTCCCTAATCATTTTTGTACAGACTAATACAGAATTAAACTCTTCTTCTGTCAAGGTTCATAGCTATAGTTTTCTTTATTTATTATCTAATTATTATTACGGAATGGGTAGTACTGAGGGATTACTCCATAATACAAAGGTTTATAACCAGCTGCCCAAATAACTTCCATGCTTCAAAGCCCCTCAGCTTAACTTCCCTTATTAAGGTTGGCAATGCCTTTCAGTTTAACTTCCTTTTTGTTTACGGTTGGCAATGCCTCTCAGCATAACTTCCTTTTTATTTATGGTTGGCAATGCCTCTCAACGTAACTTCCTTTTTTATGGTTGGCAATGCCTCTCAGCTTAACTTCCTTTATTTATGGTTGGCAATAATCTAAATGCACATAGAGAGTACTTATGATTAAGGCACTTAACGCCTTTAGCAATTTATCGCCGATGAAAGCGAGGGTGGTGTGGTGGCACTTATCAGCCCCGAGGGGCGATGCATCAAAGTCTACGTTTTGTGGAGTGCCAGACGAAACCGATCGAGTCTGGAGGTTTCTTTACTTTTGTTATTATCAAGACATGCGAATAGCTAGAGATAGAGAGAAAAAAGGGGGTCTGAAATGGCAAACAAGTAAACAAAACATAGCATTAAAAGCTTTGTTTTGAGGTCAGCTAGTAGGGACTTTTGGAGCGTTGCTCTCCCATCAACGCTCTCACTATATCTCTCACTATATCTCATCGTGCATATCTCTCCGGCTTTTTCGATCGCTTTCTGGCAGGTTCTTTTATACGATGAGTTGGAATCTTTGGCTTTGTGCTCAGGTTATTGCTTCTCTTTCCGTATTCTTTGTTGTTTTGGATTTTTGGCCTGCCTTTATAACTCGTTTTATTGATTCTGTTTTGTTTTGGCAATTCGTTACAATTGACTCATAAACGGCGGGCTATATAAAAGCGGTTCCAGTCTAATTTATACGGAATAGCCACGTCCAACTCGGTATCTTGTTTGTTATTTGCTTTGTGTCTGGCATTCCAATTAAGTGTGGCGAATTTAGACAACCCCTTCTAGCCTCGACTAATTACTCCCCCTCTTATGATTATTATCGCCATTAATTTTTGGCGAAAAATTGCTGGAAAAAAGAAGGCGTGTCTCTCTGCGCTTTGCGGCCGGTCAAGGCCCCATCGATAAGGCCTGGATCCGCCGGCGGTTATCACTCCGTGCGCCTCAATCGCCCGTTTCTTGCTTTTCTCTTTGTTACGAAACTGTTGACAATCGGCAAACAAACAACACACAAAACTCAAAACACACTCACTCGCAGCCACACACACTGAGAGAATACATAGAGAAGAGTAACAAATACAAATACAAAGGCATATGCAAAAGCTTGACGGGGCCAAAGTTTGCTGCGGTTGATTTATTTCACATTTTGCCACGGGGAGCTTTGAACTTAGCTTGTTTATAAAGTACACACGCCGCACTATATACTGTACATACATACATATGTACTTCCATTTTGTAGATATATAATTGGCTCAAGTACTTTTGGGACTCTTGATAATTAATCCAATTGAATTTATGTGGGTTTCAGAATTGTTTTCTTTTGTACGAGGCAAGGTTGTTTTTATTTTGTTTATTTTGCTTTTTTTTACTTAGTTTTCATGAGGTTTTCACTCGTGAGCTCATGATCGCCGAATGCTTAGCTGCATTGATAAGCTGCCAGGCAGCAAAAAGTAATTTAGAATAATAATAATATAGAAAATATGATGAACATGTGAAATATATAATAAGCTGGGAAAGCCAATGAGTTCGAGCTAGATTTTTACTATAGAAAAACACTTAAAACTGATGCTGAACAGAGTTTTTGTTAAAGTTCGATCATTTCTTTATATCATATTTTAAGCAATGGTTATGGAATTCTAAATCACTGGAAATATTATTTGTCTAGACATTTTTTAATCAAAAAACAAAACGTACTTTTCTTTGGGGGGACAAATACGGCGCGCTTAGAGTTATAAAAACAAAACTTACACACTTGCAGCTCTAAAGGCTTGCGTTTTCCGTTCTTTGGTTTCGGTTTCTCCTGTATATTCGATCTGGCTCAGGACTTGAAGGATGATGACTTGATTTTAAAAGCTCCTACATTGAAATTTAGTGCCCACCCATGTCTTAAGTGAATTTAATGACCTAAAACTGTTTTTTAGAATTATAAAATAGATGTTTTAAAAGATTCCGAATATTGTTGATTTACTTTTGTAATATTATTTTTAGTAAAACTCAAATTTCTTTTGAATCCAATTCCTAATTCCTTCTCATTTTCCTTATTTTTAGGTCAAAATGCCTGTGAAAAGAAATCGTTTATATTTCTGCGCAAGGAGCTGCCAGTGCGACTTGCGAATATCATGAAGGAGATCGCCCTGCTGCCGGATAATCTGCTACACACCAGATCCGTAAGCGAAGTGAGCTCCTGGTATGTGAAGAGCTTCGAGGATGTGCTGGAGTACGAGAAAGCGGAGCCCACGCATGAAAATCTCCAAAAGTAAGCTCAAGAGCCTTTCAAATATTAAAATTTTACTAAGTACTGTTAAAATTTTCCAGGTTTGTGGCCGATTTGGATCTCATTAGGAATCGGCACAACGACGTAGTGCAGACGATGGCCCAGGGCGTCATCGAGATGAAGGAGAACGAGGGCGGAACTGTGGATGCGCCCACCGAGAGCTCCATCCAGTACTTTCTCGACCGCCTGTACATGTCACGCATTAGCATTCGGATGCTGATCAACCAGCACAGTAAGTGGAGGGATTTTTAATACTAATATTATTATTGCTATTAATGTAATATTATTATTAATATTTATAGCCCTGCTTTTTGGCGGAAATCCCCATGCGGGCGGCCGCCACATTGGCTGTCTGGACCCCGCCTGTGATCTGTCGGATGTGGTGAAGGACGCTTACGAGAATGCCCGCTTCCTGTGCGACCAGTACTACCTGACCAGTCCGGCGCTGGAGATTCAGCAGCACAGCTGCGAGCCCGCGGACAGCCTGCCCATCCGGACGGTCTATGTGCCCTCGCACCTGTACTACATGCTCTTCGAGGTCTTCAAGAACTCGATGCGAGCGGTGGTGGAGCACCACATCCATGACAACAATGACGTCTTGCCGCCGCTGAAAGTGGCCATTTGCAAGGGCAAGGAGGACATTTGCGTGAAGATCTCCGACCAGGGTGGCGGCATTCCACGCTCCCAGACAGACCAGCTCTTCAAGTACATGTACAGCACGGCGCCGCAGCCCTCGAAGTCCGACCTACACACGGTGCCGCTGGCGGGCTATGGCTATGGCCTGCCGATCTCTAGGCTCTATGCTCGCTATTTCCATGGCGACATAGTGCTGCTCTCCTGCGAGGGCTTTGGCACAGATGCCATTATTTATCTGAAGGTGGGTTTCCTTTTAAATAATTTTATTTATTTATTTATTGTTGTTAAAACCTTTCCCCTGCAGGCTCTGTCCGATGAGGCCAACGAACTGCTGCCCATCTTCAACAAGACAAGCTCAAAGTTCTATCGCGCCACCGTGCCCACCGGTGACTGGTCCAATCAGGTAAAATACGCTAAAAAGAAGAAGACGAGCGCTGTCAGCCAGTAGACGTGCGAAATCCAAAAAAATAAATTAAGAGAATGAGATCGAAACGAACCCGCCTGGCTGTGTAAAGAGTTTGCGCCACCCTGCACCAAATCCCATCCCAGCAAGCAAGCCAACCCACTCTACCCGTACCCGCACCCGCAACCCAGTCAAGTGAAAAGTGTTTATTTATTGTTTAATGTTTAGTGTTTAAATACGACTTTTGTTTGTATATGTATGTGCCCCCACTTCCCCCCTCGAAACCCAAACCGATTTAATTTTCTTTAAAAAGTTCTATTGTCACTTTAACATTTGACATTCCACAAAACGCGGGCTGATGTTCTGCATTCTTTTGGTGGGGAGCGAGTGGCGCAGCGCCCTTGGCTTTATACATTATATATTATTTAAATATACATACATACATATATACAACCAGAAGAAACAAGAACATACATACATACTCTAACGTACACAGATGTTTTTGAGAGATTTACGAAACTAGCGTATAATTTGTGGATTTTATTTAGGATATACAAATATAGCCCGAACTGCATGCAATGTCAAAATACATTTATCTTTTTGAGCACACTCTATTTAATTTTATTGCTTAAGTTATGAAAAAGTTTTAAACAAATAAAAACTGTTGAAAAGTATACACAAAAAACACGAATTTATGTTTTTCTATTTTACTTTATTCTACACCCAAAATAAAAAGGTCTTAGAAACATACTATTGTTACACTTTTGAGTACTAAAAATTTCTTAATAAGATGCTTATGAATTTGATACTAAGAAAGTACAAAAACTATACTAATCTGCGCCAAGACTTGAAAAAAAATGAAATTATAATAGTTCCCAGTATTCCCTGCATTTCCCCTTATTCGTTTTAACAGTTTTTTCCGTCCCAGATATTAATGGTGATTTTGTTAAACCTTTTCCTTACTTCTGTTGATCTTTTCTGTAATTTTCTATACTTTTAATTACATTTCTCTTCCACTGATAATTTCTTTCAGAACTTTTCCAATCGTTGGCGTTATTTATATGGTTATTTAAAGAATTTATAAGACTGCAACCGATGGAGATGCTTTTGCAGTTCTTTGGTTTTCATTTATTCCCCACAAATAGGGAAAGCACTTACTCTAGATACTCTTTGATCTTCTAGAGCTCGGATATGAATGCACGCCAGCTGTCGGCCACCACGCCGAAGCGCTACAGCGACTTTATCCAGGACGCTTGAGGAGAGGAAGCGCGTTCGGATAACAGCAACTCAGGACGAACGATTCAGGAACCAATTGTTGGATTTATATATCACTAGCTCTAGGCAAACATTCCCAAAGTGCAACAGCAGCAGCAACAAAAGCAACAGAAGCAACTCAACCTTGTATTCATGGCAGTAACGTGTAGTTATCGTGTTGTTATTTGAAAAAAAAAAACGAAATTAGAATATGGATGAAAAATAAATAATGCAATTTGTTAAAGATTAATAGCACTGTTCCATTGAAACATATTTTCAAAAATTGAATGTAGGTGATTCCACTGCTCCATCTACATTTATGGGCGACATGTGAATGAATTTCAGGCTTTCTTTTGCACGTTTGGTCGACGTCGACACTGTATCCTCTTCAAAGTTAAACGACCCATTCAAGGACTTATTAATATCAATGCTTGGAGCTTTGAAATCTTGTACATCATACAAAAATCGGGTGTTTTTCTGCCACAACCGCAAAACAGAAATATAAATCCTGCCACAGCTTAAGGAGCATCGCTTTATGCAGTGGGCACCACGAATTGCTGCGCTGGATCTAGTTTTCATTCATCTTTTAGTAAAAATTTTTCTTAATTTCAAAAACAATAAGAAATTAGGAAAGGGTTAGAAGGTTTAGGGAAGGAACTTTCGATTAATCGCTTAAGTATCGATATTTTTTGTATTTTTTTAAAGTATGTATAAAAACCCTCCGGGCAAATGGTAGCAAATGGTGCATCGATTCTGGATGGACCATCCTCCATCCATCCCGTGTAAAAGAATGTAGTAGAACGTTGCAGTGGAACAAAGCTGTAAAAACAATGAATGGGCGCTTGTTTTCTTTTAGGCACTACATTTTATTCTTTACATACACAATAATAATAGTAATAATAATATTTCTCTATATATTGCATCGATAACATTAAATATTGTTCATTCTGCTTTGCTCCTCCCCTGCCTCGGCTCTATACACAGTAATCGATCGATTCATTTGCTTGGGTTTACATCGCTCTTTATAATTTATAATTATTTTATACAACATTCTCACATTCAGTTAGTTTTCACATTATCGCTTGTTAACATTGCTTTTTGCTCGACTTTCTCAATTAAACTATTTAACTACAGCAACAAATTGATAAGTTTAAACAAAGTGCATTGCATGGTGTGTGTTCTTTTGATCTCTCGCCATCTCAGATAATAATCGTATTCGTATAATTATAATAATAATAGTAGAAATCATAATATGCAATATAAAATCGACAAAAAATCAATGATAATAAATACAATACAATATATATATATATATATAAACAATAATACACATTAAACAAATCGAATTGCAAGTGGATTGGGAATGCATGCGAAACGGAGAAGCGCGAAGACATTTGCTGCATTCGCGGATTGTTGTTCTTAAAGGCTCAAACGAAGTTGAAAATGGCGTTGGTAGCACCGCTCTACTTGCGCAGAGGATCCAGACTCTCCAGCGAGAAGTCATCCAGGTTCAGCTGATTTTGCTAGAATTTAAATCTCGTTAAAAATTATATTTTTAAAGCTTTAAACTTATCAAGACCCACCTTGAAGATGGTTGGACCATTGTTCATTTCAAACGGATCCGAACCGAATAGATCCGTGTTGCCATTGAGGCCATTGCCCATTGTCACCGAGGTGAGGCGCCTGGGAGCAGCAATCTTTGGCGGCGGGGCCACTGCATAAATAAATATATAATTATTATAAATTATTATAATAAATATAATCTTTAAAACCTACACAACGGCGGCGTGATGTTCAGCTCGCTGGAGAAGCCGCTGCTATTGATGCTCGTATTATTGCTGGTGATCAGTAAGCTGCTGTTGTTGTTGCTGCTCGTATTGTTGTTCTGCAGCTTGTGATCGTTGTTGTTGAAGAACAGCTGCTGGCCAAAGCTCTTGGAGGGCTCGAAGCCAAACAGATCGTTGCTGATGGCATTGCGGCCGTTGCTCACATTGTCCTGGATCTCATCCGCCCGCGGATCGAAATCGCTGTCGGAATCGGAGTTGAGCAGCAGCTCGTCCATCTTCTGGCTGTTGCTCTTGCTGCCGATGCTGATCTGGCTGGACAGATTGTTCCGCGGCGGTACAATGGGCAAGAACGAGCTGGGCGACGCCGAGTGGGTCGATGCCGTGGTGGAATTGGTGTCAATCAGCAGCTTGTCGTCATCTGGAACATGTTAAAGGTGTGTTAGTTGTGGATACAATGTGTTAATCCATCATTAGCTTACCCAGCTTGCCGTTGCTCAGGGCCTCGGTGGCCACTTCAATGCCATTCTGCTGCAGCTCAGTGCTCGGCGCCTCCAGGATGTCCTTGATGCCCATATTGAAGAGCAGGGCATCTAGCTCGGCCTTTGGCAATTTGGCGGAAATCTCGCGCAGTCGATCCTTGTAGGCGGCAACCGTTTGCTGCAGATGATTGATCTGCTGCTGCGCCTTGCTCAGATTCGTCTTCTCAGTGCTGTCCATGTATTTTCTGCAAGTATTTCAGGCTATTCAAGTCTCTTTTCTATGTTTTAAAAGATTTCTTTCTTACCTGTAGGCCAAATCAAAGGCCTGACCAATGGTCAGTGTGATATCCGAGGCCAACTTGTTTGATATGAAGACAAAGCACTCGTGGGTCTCCTCCGCTTTGGCACTGCCATCGCCGCTTCCGTTCGAATGGCCATTTGTCGCCATCGTATCGCTCGACTTCACCGATTTGGCAATGAAACTGAAGAACTTCTTCACACCCTTCTCGTCCGCACAATACGAGATGTTGTACAGCGGAAACTGGTGCAGGATCTTGTGGGTGCGCGGCTCCTGTATGGCCACACCCTTGATGCTGATGGTGATCTCCAGCTTCTTGAACTTCTCCTGAGTGCCCGTCTCCGCCTTCTTCATCTGCTGGGCGAACTGCAGCTTCCGAATGGCCTCCTTGACCACCTCAATGCCCTTGGGCTGGTCCACATTCAGGTTACCAAAGAACTGGAAGTGGGAAGAGAAATTAGCTTTAGTTTTTATTTATTTTTATTTTTAATAATATCTATGAAGTAATCTCATTGATTTTGTAGGCAAATAAGTTATTTAATAATACTTGTGGTGCTTTTGCAAGCCTTAAAAATGTATACCTTCATATAATGCAGTTAATACCAATTTGAACATTAACTAATAATTCCCCTCTATCTCTCTTAGCTTTGCATAATACAAAGTTCGATTGGGTAAGTTTAATTATATATGTATAAGCAATCGTAATTGCAGCGTAACAGTTTGATTTAAGTTAATACATCACGAAAATTCAATGCTTAGATATAAATTCGAATTGCTTTTGTGTTAGTAAAAAATATAACAAACTGGCTCGATGTGAGATAAAATTATACTTAAAATGTACTTTAATATTGCATGACAAAAAACTATGACTAAATTTAGACTAGATTTAGCCACCAAATCACAATTTGACCGCACTGGTGCGTTGCTTACATTCTGTGCATACTGTGCGTGTGCCGGCAGAGGCCGGTCTGAGAAATTTACTAACTAGCGCATCAGAGCTTTTGGCAACTCTGCCTTACCTACTCAAAAATGCCATAAAAAATATAAATCCTAAGCATTTGGTCTAAAATAGGACTCGTATTGTCTATAATATATACTCTATAGATCCCATAGACCTCTATCTTTCTAGTTTTCCAATCATTTGGTCATTTTACTACAAAAATTCACTCCATGTGGCGACGCTCGAGGTCGTCACAGGCCACTGCCCCGCCCGCCGTCCGCCACTCACCTTGACTAGATACACCGCGTGTCCATTGATGAGCTGCTCCGGGGTGTGCAGCCAGTTGCGCTTGCCATTCTTCGCCTCGGCCTTGGCGTCGCCGTTGTTGCTGTTGCCGGTGGTGTTGCTGCTGTTATTGCCTGCGTCGGCGGCATCCTTGTCCTTGTCCTTGTCCTGCTGCTGCTGCTTGCTGCTGTTCTGCTTGTTCCAGAACTTCAGCTGGGCCATCTTGGCGGCCGCCTTGCTGCCGCCGGTCGTCCCGCCGCTGTTGGCTGGCTGATAAGGCATCGTCGTTGTCGGCGCCGTTTTCAAGCTGTTTGCGGATGAGCTGTAAGTCCGCAGAATCAGAGAGAATTGATAAATGAGATGCGAATTGAACTTTGCCAGTCGTCAGCGGGTTTTTCCTCTGAAATCCCTCGAGTATACATATAATGTGCATACAAATTCCAGCTGTCGCTGTACTGCTAATTATCGTTATACAACCAACTGAATCTGAATGTATTCTTTTGGCTAATTGCAAATCGTGTTCAGAGAGAGGGACAGCAAAGAATCTACGGCACTGGAATAGAATTGAATGGAATGGAATGGGTGGGGAGGGGAGGGGAGGGGAGTGGAGGAGAGTGGATTCGGATCCATGAAAGCCAATCCCAACTGGCAGCATCTGCGTCACCGGCAGGCAGACTTAAACCTGTCTGTTGCCTCTACACATCAGCTGTCGACATATGGGTGCACTTGGACCCAGACACTTTTATAGAAATATACAGCGCATTTCGGAATTAAAATAACAACAAATGTTAACAATATTTCTCATTATTTCCATTTTATATGCTTGTATGTACTTATTTCCTTTGTGTAGAAAATATAATTAAAATACCAAGAAATTTCAGACACTTATTTATTAACCTTGAGAGAGTTAACTCACGATTTCTACCTAAAGATCTTTCAAAGTAGTAGGAAGAATAATTCAAATGAAATTATTATAAAACAATGAAGAATGCTTTATTAGAAGGAAAAGAGTGACCTATTACACTTCTCAGCACCTTCTTGACTCGAATTTAGTCTATAAGGAAATGTACTAAAAATTACTCACTAGAAAATTGAATAAAAATTACATTTACAAGTGGATTTATTACACTATTTGAATTTAATATCAGAAATGAGGTCACTTAACCGCTGACTTGCCAAGAACCACATAAACAAAAGCTTACATTATGGAAGTGAGTCACACGCTTCAACTAAATCTTTAGGCAGAAATATGACCAGTTTTTCAATAATTTCTCTACGTTGCTAAGATCTCAACCATAGACTTTTGTAACCCCTCTATGAGTTGCGAAACGCACTCTTTTAGGTGTAAAAATTGCACTTAAGCCGACGTCATTGTCTCTCAGGTCTCAGGTCCCCAAAGACACAATGGGGCACCGGTTTCTCAGAAATAAAAAACGAAACACTGACGAAAAACAAAACATAAACCAAAATTAGAACAAAGTCGCTAAGGTAAGGTAAGCTAAGCTCACATCGGATCAAAGTCACACCTTGGGCTGAGATGATGATGTGACGAACGGATCTTTTGTGAGTTCTCCCTCTGCCTCTCTCTCGTGCAATTCTCACATTTCGTGCCGTCTCATAATTAAGAAAAATCTTGCAAAAAATTAATGAAGCTTTGCTGTGTTTTGTGGCTCTCTTTTTCGCCTTTTTTTTTATTCATCATTCGCATGTGTGTGTTTTTTAAGTTTGATTTATTTAGGAGTTGGCCAGAAGGGGGGGAGGCCATGGGGGTTTTCGTTAGGCAATCGCACAAAAGCGAAAGCAAAATTGGCCAAAAACGGCCAGCGTCGCCGATGACGACAGCCCGGGTTATAAAATACAAAATTCGAAAATAGCACAACGCCAGCTTTCGGAGCTAAAATAAAAATAAATAAGCGTTGCTAGAAAACCCACCACCGCCACCCGAGGCACCCTGTCCCTCCGGCAATTGTGCGCAATTACCCGAACAACTCTACACACATTTTTCAAACGACGAACAAAAGATAATGTCGACAACTAAACCGCAGATATGCATATGCTTATGTACGCCGTTCGAGTCGTCGAGTCTGTGAATCTACGCATATATGTATGTATATCCATCCCC
Organism: Drosophila asahinai; assembly: GCA_008042795.1. NCBI lineage: Eukaryota > Metazoa > Arthropoda > Insecta > Diptera > Drosophilidae > Drosophila > Drosophila asahinai. The sequence goes on from VNJZ01006527.1 coordinate 16,854, forward strand.
ACCGAGATAAGGCGATGTCGCGGAAGTGATTCTCGGACTTGTGGATTCCGCCCCCTCACTTGGCCCCGCATTACCACTTGGAATGCAGACTGCGTGCCAGATCTGGCCCGTACATCGTCGTCTACGTCTAAATTGATATTAGCAGTCGAGAGCAACTTGACACTATTTCTGTTTCTCTATGGACGTCACTTTAGGGAAATTGCGCGAAATCAAATGGTGGGGGGGGGGGCTTTTTTGATACATTTTGCAAAAGGTTTTGGAGGGCGTTTCATAATTAGCAGAAAATTTAGTTCGTAAATTACATTTAATACCCCAAAACCCCCAATAAAGTTGTCTGTTTGTTTTGTCTTAATTACCTAGATAATTTCTAAGAAGACTAGCGGGAGAAAAGGCATAGGAAATATATTTTTAATAAATTCGATTGTTTACTTTGAAGATTCGGATGGTTGGGCGCCAAATTTCAAGGTCGGAGGTGGATAAAAAGAGCCATAAGCAAAGCTAAGCTAAGGGAGCTAAGAGAGCCACTGCGTGCCCATCCAGGCTCTGAAATGTGGAAAATATACCCTGCATACAGGAGTTAATTTAAATGCCTTTCTTAAAGCTTCCCATTATAATTAGTGAAATTTATGATCTTGCTCATTAGTTTCTCGAAACAGAAGTTGGCTATAAAAAAGCGAGACTTTCAGCACTGATTACCACTGATTGCCAGCGACTGAGATTAGACAAAGTCGTAAAGTACATGGAATATGTAAATATCGTAGGAGGAGCGGTGGCAACGAAGGCTTTTTGTACTGAAAATTCAAATTCAATTGGGCCTGCGCACCGACTGTGAAATTATTGTGAGCCATTTTTTCTGTCGTCCTCCACTACCTCATTCACTTCACTCTCTTTCGCCGACTCTGTGGTTTTCCACGCTTTGTTTTATGCTGCTGTTGCCATGTGTTTATGGGCATTTTCTTGGCTTGCTTTTCTTGCTGGCCAAGACACTTTCTTTGGCATTCAACAGGTGTTTGGCCAGCAGCAGCATTGCACAAGGCTAACAGAAACAAACAAATGAAGCGTCCGTCGGCGTTTTTTCGTACAAGTATTTTGTTCAACTTTCATAATTAGCAGAAGCGGCCGCCGCGAAGCTGAGAAGCTGGGACACGGACACGCGGACCTTGCGTGTTTAGCAGTTGATTTGCCTTTGTGCGTGACTGTTTTTTTTCGAGTGTACGAGTGCTTGGGCATTGGTATGGGTGTGTTTGTGTTGCAATTTCTTATAAACACACAAGTAAACAACGGGATTTCATTAGGGGCACACTGGCACACATAAAACGTTAATTTCAGTGGTTATTGTAATTGCTTTTTGAGCACTTTTCCTTTTGCTTTCGCAGTTTCTTCTCCTGCTATTTCTGCACGCACGCATACCGTTACAAGTGGAAGGAGACGACGGCGACGTCGACGGATGAGGACGAGGTGGAGTAGGAGTAGGAGGAGGAGCTGTCACAATTCACCGCTATTTCTGGAGCGCCACGGCGCCAAACACAAACGAACGCGACGGGAGACAGAAACGGAATAACACAACAAAAAAGCCCAGCTCCAACTTTTTCAAGTCGTTTCGTTTCGTTTAATTCACTTGCACTCACACACACACACTGGCACGCATGTGGGAGAGCGCGCGAGAGAGATAAACAATTGTAAAGATTGACTGGCGGAGATTAGATGAGGAGGCGAAGACTGAGACGGAGAGAGCAGAGCAATGGTGATTTGTAATTTTAATTTTTTCAAGTGCCATTAAACAAATTTCCAGCTAAACAAAGACCCTGTCTTGATCTCCCGCTCTCTATATCTCTCTGTGTGTCTCTCGTGTCTCATTTTCCTCATCTCATTTCCCATTCCTCCCACTCCCACTCAGCGCTCCCTCTCTCTTGACCTGCCTTTCGTTAATGACTCTGCAGAAAATGACGTGTAAGACAAACAAACGTTTAAAATGCAAACGCAAATCGCTTTGCTGATTTTTAAGCGCGGCTTGGGCTTTTGTTAATCGCTCACTTACTTTGCTGGCAGTTAAACAATTTTCGCTAGTTTCACTCTGCTTTTTCGTTATGCTCGCCTTGTCCGCTGATTGAAGAAATTAGTGCAATTGATGCGGCGACGACGGCACAGTTTTATATTATTTCTTATTTTTTAGTTACACGCGAGGCAACAGCGACGACAAGGAGCGAACGACAAGGATGGCGGATGGGATGGTGGCGCGGGCGCGGGCGGATCTCCTCTCTTCGGGTTACAAAAACAACCGTTTAGTTTTTGCGCGCGCTCTCTCCCGCTCTCTGTGTCTCTTTTGCGAAATTACGTTAGCCCAGCAGCAGCAACAACAACACCAACACGTCGTGTGGAATATCCTCTGCACCTTCACGGTCCGCTACTTCGATTTACCGATCACGCGCCAAGCAGTCCAGAGACTGAAACCAAAACACGGGCCTGCTCTCCTCGGTGGCTCTGCAGCGCCAGGGCTGCAGGTGAGCGACGACCCGCTCTCCGGCTCTCTCGAATGCAGTTGGATGGGAGGGGGCAGGTGGTGGTGTGGCGACGACCAGCCCTGGTCGGCTACAGATGTAAAACTAGTTATGGTACAGGTGTTCGGCCAGTAGGAGCCAGGTGAGTGCCCTGCACCGAATGAACTTTTAGCTGTAATTCTCATGTCGAAAAATAAAATTTTGGCCCTATCTTAAATCACTCCCCCTATGCAAATCTTTGATGGGCTTTCTTCCTTTTTTGAAGGTTTAGAAATGAAATCAATAAAATTTAAGTTAAAGTAAAAACGAATACATCAATATTTTTAAAATTGATGTATAAACGACGTGTTGATTGCCCTGTTAAATGGGCTTTTATTTATTACCAACACTATACTTTTCTAAACTTATCAATCATCAAGTGCACTTGCACTTGAAGCTGCGAGTACCATAACCATAAGACCGTCATGTTTCAGCGTAGGTGATCGTCCGTAGTTTTCTCTTTTGCGGTTGGGGCTGCGGACTCACTCAGTCCCAATACAAACATATGTCCGCCTCAGCTTTGATGTGTGTGTGTGCGTGTGGGGTATTTCTGCTTGTTTACCTGTTGCTTTTCAATTGTTTTACATTTTGCCAGAAATGTGATTTTTCCACAATTGCCAGAACATACGGCGCTGTCTCGAGATTCCACCGAAATGCTTTTCGCAAATTAAAACTTACCAACAACAGGTGGGCAAGTGCTCTCTAGCACACACACACATGCAAGCTGGTGGTTTGGCTTAGATCTCTGTGTGAGTGTGTAATCCCAGCCTGACGTAAAAACAAAGCCACTGCTGTTGTTTTTGTTGTTAGCCGCAGAAGATGAAGAAGAAGAAGCAGCACCAGTAACGAGAAAAATATATTTTATTTTTGTGATACGTAATTTCTGGTGTTGTTTGGCCGCTTGAAATCAAATTGCAATAAAAACTGGTTCCCCAAGTTGACCGTATAATAATGTACCAGGATTTCGATGATCGGCGTTGCCGTCTAGCTTTGCTGTTGTCTGTCGTTGTGGCTTGGCTATTGTTTTGTTGCATGCCTTGCATTTTTCCAGTACACATTTTCCTTTTCCACTTTGCCACATTTTGAGCGTTGCCTGGGCCGTGGCCCCTCCCCCTTCCAAAAAACCGGCTTGACATAAAGGAGTATGTGTGTGTGTGTGTGTGTGCGAGTACGTGTGAGAGTGTGTGACAACTGCAATTGGAGTTTCGGTTTGGATGCAGGCACCGTGGAGCGGAAACGTTATTTAGCAAATTAAATTGGCGTGAAAGCGTAAATACCTCAAATAGTTTCTAGCACTTCCAACTTCATGAATATTTGGTTTTAGGCTACAACTGTTAGGCAATGCCATTACACAAAGGAAAATAATTTGCTTAATTTTTGTAAAGTGGGAACTGTCTTTTGTTCTTTCAGATATTTATATAAAAATATTGAAAATTTAGTTTAAATTATTTTTTAAGGGTCGATCCATTTGCAAGTCCTAAAACAGCGAACTTTTAAATAGTAAAAGTTAAACTCAAGCTCGAATCTTTTTTTTTTTTTTTTTTTTTTTTTTGAAACTTAAACCAATTATATTGTTTGTAAAATAAAATAATTTATATTGCACCTTCTACTTTTTGGTCCACTGTACTCTCCTTGTCGTATCGTTGGCATCTACATCTACACATACCTGCCACTGGATTCCCACACCCGCTCTCTGGCACTCTGATCTCTCGCTTCCTCCCAAGCTTTGAGCTCCTGTTTTGGCCTCTTGCTCTCCCGCTCAATATTGGCCATTTACAGTTAGAGGCCGCTCGCTGCGCTGCTGACGGCCGATATTGCATTTCGCAGTTGTTGCTGCCACAGCGATTATTGGCATTTTCTCTCCCGCCGCAATTTTATTACCAGTCGCCTATCCGCCGGCCGAAAGGAAAAGCCTGGAATGGCTGTTCATTGAGAGATTTTTTCCTGTCCAGCCAAAGGGTGACCCGGGCACTACAGCTACACACAGGAAAATGTCGGTGTCTTATCGAAACGATAAGCAATCCTTGCGATCCTAAAAAGTAATTACACTTTTCTACCCTGCATTTATTGAGTGGGGGCGGCAGAACGCCCACTTATTTGCAAGCCATAAAAATGGCCTTTAAAAATTCGCGATTGCATTTTGATTCGAGCATTTTTATAATTGTTATCGCCGCCAAGGGGGCGTTGACAGCGGATATGCGGGAACGGGGCGGGGATGTGCTGAGGAAGAGGAGGAGGAACGTCGAGGCCCCCTTTGTCTTAAATCAAGTTTCGCGCATGACTTTATCTTGGCGTCGTTTTCATCATCATCATCAGCGTCGCCATAGAGTTCAAAGGCCCAATTAACCAAATAAAATGCATGAAACCAGAAAACTCATTTTTACTCACTGTTTTATTATAAGGCGAAATGTCATTAAATGGTATATTGTAAATATTTGTGTGTGCAGCGATCAAATGGCAGCCGGAGCTGGAGCCGAAGCCAGTTATTCTCGTTGCTCTGCAGTTCGTAGGAACGTGCTGGTATTTCTTCAATATTTTCAAGCGCAATCGTCGCTGCTCCGCGAGCTTTCCGAGCTTGAGCCTGGCCTGGGTGCGGAGCCGGTGTCATCAGCATAATTTACGTGCCGATGCCCGCCCCAACCGAGAGTCACGTTTCCGATTCCCCGTACACACTCCTTATCACATGTCGTTGCGACAAAAAAACACACTTGACAAAAATTCAAGAAAATCCCCAAAAAAAAAAAAACTTTACTAGAGACGGTTGTAGAACTACACCCAAAAAAAACAACAAGCATTTAACCTTTCTACTCGTTGTCTTAAAAGTATACTCAAGTAGTATAACGGGCTTAGTATAAATTTTATCCTTCAACATATCAAATATATACTACAAAGTATAATTTATATACTCGTAGTATCAAATTAATAGGCATCTTATTAAGAAATTTTTAATACTCAAGAGTTTAGAATTCCTGTAACAATAGTATAGTTTCTATGACGATTTTTTTTTGGGTGTAGAAATCGAAATTAAGAATTTGAAACCTGTGTAATTTGAATAATACATAATTCCAAATACACCGTGGAACTGAAAAAAAGGGTCTCCTTTAAATGTACACGATTTTAACCCCCAACAGTTGAGAATTCATAATCAACTTTCAATAACTTAATATGTATAATCTAAGAGATCTTCGCTATCATAATAATAGACCTTCAATGATGATATCTTTTTGTAAATTTGCACACTTTCAAATAAAAGTGTCAAAAGTTTAAGTTTTCAACCTTAGCATGGCTTTCAACGAATTTCATTGCATACTTTTGGAGAGCTTTGCAATCGATTTCAGAACCACAGCGATTTATGTGGCATCAAAAATCACAGATACAGATTAGCTTTAAGATTTATAACTGCATTAGAAGATTTTTAGACATCTTTCAAGAATTTAAAATTTAAAAATACAAATACGGATTACGAAAACAAAACATACACATAGTGTTTTTTGCTGGAAAGGGGTTGTCACAAACGAATGTGGGATAATTAATGATGATAATCCACAAATTTGATTGGAAATATAGTAAGTATTGAGAATAGTACTAGAAATTTGGATTTCTTGGAACATGTGAATTTGATTTTGGGAAAGAACATATTTTCTGTGTGTCACAGATGCTGCTGTGGTTCTTTCCATGGAATTTCGACTGTGGAATGCAAATGAGCAGCGCTTATCTCGTTTAGCTTGATGATCAGAGCTTATCAGCGGAGCCCTGAACGCCCCCCAATAAAAGCGGCGAACACGAGCGCAAGTCCCTCTCCCTCGCACACACTCACACATGTCGAGTAATTCAATTATTTTGTGTATTATTTTCAATGTGCAACAAAAGCGACAATAAAATAACAACCCAGCAGCAGCAGCGGCAGCAGGCAGTGCCGAGTTATCTATGTGTGGCTGTTGCTGTTGGTGCAATTGTTGTAGCTGATGTTGTCGTCGATTACACACTGGCACCGACTGGCACTGGCACACAGCAATTATTCTGTGTTCGCTTGGTCGCCGCCCGTTGATAGAGCGCGAGACTTCCGCCGGCGCGGGGCGAGTGAGGGGGGTGGGGCATGAGTTGGAAAGGGAGGGGTGCAAAATTCAAGGAAAGTTTGGCGAAAGTCAGCTTTTAGCAGGAAAATTTGGGCCGGCAAGGGTTATCATTACTGCGAAGAGGTGGATATTTTATAATAAAAGGATTCGTTATTCCTGGCACCAATTTTATTTCGTCTTTCTTTTTGTTTCTAGAAAAATTTACATAAAGGAAGTGTTTAAAAATCAATCGGACCTGCATACAGAAAATCTGTTTGTGTCCTTTGACGAAGATTTGGAAAACCTACTTGTAATAATAATTTTTCACTGAATTTTTCGAAATAAAATTGTAAAGCCATGATTCTGTATTGTATCGTAAATGTAAATGGCTTAAAAATATAACAAAAATTATTTAAACAAACACTTTAAAGTCACACACGCGATGCTTTATATTCATTATTTTTAAAAAGCCAATGAATATTTAACTATTATCTAGTTACCATGGATGCTTCCTTCCATTTAAGAAATGTATGAGATGTAATTAAATAAATAAATTAACTTGGACTTAACCAAAATGTTAATTGTTCACTTCAATAGCATCTGTCTTAAGATAATCAAAACCAGTAATTTGAATCTAACGGTCTTTCCCGCCCAAACCAACTTCCGCTAGGTGGCAACGCTCTACCACAGCTGTCGATGACCCACTTATCGATTCCAATTTGTATTGGTAAACACCAAAAAGCCCAGTGTTGGACAGTGGCGGCACACAGTTTCGACAACAGTCGATTATAGCCACTGACACTTTTGAATTCAAAGACACTGACAGTGTACCGTCTTCCAAAGGGGACAGCAATGCGGCTATATCTTTCAGAATATCGACTTCTGCTGCAGAAAATGGCAAAGGAGCATTATGGCAAGATATCAAAACGAGAGATATGAACTCATTGGCTTCAGAATTCGTTTGATCATTGCATACGCGCTGTTGGTAGGTACTTATACTCAAGTAATCGACATGCCTTTACCATGGTCGCATCGTTATTGGTTACTATACATACCACCTTGTTTGTAACCCCCCAATCTTTAAGTACCGTCTTTACGGTTTCGGCTATACATATATCCTTCTTTGGCCCTTGATGTCCACAGATCAGTGGTTAATGCCAAAAAATCTACACTGCTCAATATGACATTCATTGTATTTTAATTCCTCATTCTGGCTTGGAAGAACTACATCGTGCAAGTGTGATTTGCTGGGCAACTTGTGGCGTGGGTCCATTTCCGACATCATCATTAAAAACACTCATCCTCAACATATCTGAAGGGTAGGAGATCAACAGCTATCATTAGCGTTACCTTCTTATCTAGGCAACGTTTCCTAGTGGAATCATTATTGTAATAAAGCGGAGCCTTTCCGACATAAACATCCATTGTATTTGTCTGCTGGCCTTTTCTATTTTTAGGGCGATATAGATGTAGCACAATTTGGGTGGTTAATAACTTACTTTTCAAATATCTGTCCATGTCCTCCACTTCGAAACCAACACCACCAGCAACCAAACCCTAAATTTTTAATTTTCCATTAATAACTTATGAGAAAATAACGAAACGAAATTAGTACTTACATTTTATACGACTTTGTTTTGCACCGCTCTGTAGAGATGGGAAAACATCGATGGTTCCTTGCCAAACATCGGTGTTCGCGATGTTTCGAAAACATCGATGTTGGCATCGATGTTTCCCCACCTCTAGCACTCTGGCCAGTCACAGTTTTAAAGTAACACAAGATATTTTCGCTATGGTTTTTTTTTAATAATTTCGTGTGTGAAACGGTGATATTATTGATTTTTTATTGCATTTAAACCATCGGCCAGCAGGGACGCATCGAAAATCTCACGAACAACGTCCGCCAGCTGCACACGGAGGTGTTGAAAAAGTTTTGTTTACCTTTTTTCGATATCCGAGAGCTGGCTGCTGCTGCGATTTCTGTGTGTGTGTCGTCGTCGTCGTCGCTGTGTGCGTGCGTGTGGGCAGCGTGTGTGTGTGAGCTGGTGTGCAAAAATGGAAATGCATCCGAATTGAAAATGTGCCAACCCGATTTAACCCGCTAAAAAGTCGTAGTGCATTTCTAAAAATTGTCGCAACGCCAGCAGTGCACATGGAAAATGTGCCCGATATATCCTCCAGCTCTTCATCGTCTCTGTCTTCTTCTTCTACTGCCTCTTCCACACTGAAACTCCAAAGTAAGTGGTGTTCCCAAAAAACCCCCACTCCTGCGTTTTCCTCCTGCTCCCCCCGATATCTGTGGTATCTCCCCAAACGATTCTAGGCCCGATAAGCATAAGGTGTCTTCGATTACGAATTCCCGTTCCTCGATTCCCTCGCATATTGGTTTTCCAATTAGTTTTTGTTGTTTTGTTGTGTTTTCGCTTTGCGTTGCGTTTTGTTTTGCGCGTTGTTTGGGGGTTTCTTTGGGCCATTAACCCATTGGTGACTGAGGTGTAGTATTGAGACTTAATTGGTATGGCCTAATTGTTTAGAGATATTTCATCCTTTGGAGTGTAATTAAGATATTTAATTGGAAAGGGAAAACCTTATTGGACTGAAATTCCTATAGATACAATCAGCTGTTTTAAGGATTTGAGAACCAGTCTGGCAACCTTGCTTCCAAAAACCCTTTTTATCGATTGTTAAAAATATGGCATTTTAAATTAAGGCATTGATTTAAGTTCAAGTTATAATTAATTTTTAAATAGTTTTTTCAGTTTCAGTTTAATCTAATGTAAAAATAGTTCCAAAGGATATGATAGAAAATGATCATAAAATTTTCCATTAATTCTTACTTTTGTTTTATAAAAATTAGCGTTTGTTAGAGATATCCTTTCTTAGATTGGAAACCTATAGAGCTGTCCTGTACAAAACTGAAAGTATATCATAAATATTTCCTAATTAAATACCGTTTAATTAAAAAATAAACATAGAAAACAAAACAAAATAGCCAATATCATGCTAAAATTAGTCTAGACTCTGAATCAGTATCAACATTATTGATAAACCCTATCAAAAGTTATTTACTCAGCTTTGATATGCGGTCTCAAAAAAAAACCAAACTCCTTGATTATGATGAAAATATGTGATAGTGATGATGTGTTTACTTAAACCCTAACAACCAAAGCTCTTTGATATGTCCTCTTTCTTAACCCTTTTTAGCGACAATTTATGTGCAGAATCTATTGACATATTTATCGAACTCCTTCCTTCCACGGCTGGCATATCTAACGCTCCTTTGATTTATGCTTCTAATAAAAATTCAATAGACTTGCAATTTGTCCGGCTACACAGAAACTTTTGTATTCCCAGCCCATTTATTGCCGCTGTTCTTCCATCAACCTTTTCAGCCACGTGGTAGGGAACAGTGGGGCAAGATATAGGGATAATGCAAAATAGAAAAGAAAAGCTTAAAAAACTAAAAGAAGTTAAAGTAAGGTGCTGAAAAAATATAAAAATAAATCTAAACATATATTGGTTCTACTAATATATTCAATTCAGCTGTAATTGAATGTAAAAACTGTTTGGAAATTATACAGATCTAAGTACTTAGAAGAAAATAAACAAATTATAATTTCGATTATTATTTTCAACATTTTTAGAGCCTTAAAGTCAAATGTTACCCCTTAAAATCCAACCTAACCCACTGTGCCTGGCCCGTTGCACATCAAAAGCCGCGACAAACGCAAAAATATGCGAAGCTTCAGCCTGGCTGGGCCAAGAGTGTTTTATGTGTTACGCGAACAGCGCTGGCTCCCGTCTCTCGACTGGCCGCCTGATCCCCGGGATCCCTTTGGCTGTTGTTGTTGTGGCTGCTCCGCTCCATACATTACAATGAAGTATGTGCGCCCGAATGGATGGCCAGCCAAGGGATACATCTCCCCACCTATTCTTTGGCCCGATCCTAGTCCGCGATTCAGGCGGTTTATTTTGCCTGGCGGCTGGCGACCTTTTCGCACACACACACACTCACTGGAGGAAGGGGGCACAGACACTTGTCCACTTGGGGTCAGATGGTCGCATGTGGCGCTCTCCCTGGCGTCTCTGCCCACCGCCTTTTCCCCGAAAAACCAGCCAGTTGAAGGCGGCGTCAACGGCTAATTATGACCCGCACGTTTTTGCGAAAACAAACACATGGAAACACATGGAAAAATCAGGGGGAGGGCCTGTAGAGGAAAGCAGGGGAGCCGGACAAGTGTTTAGGCTACATTTTGAAATGTTTCCGGCGCGCACTTTACGTTCCGTGTCGCCTTCAGCCTTGAGAGTCTATATTTGGCAACGCATGCCAGGGCAGAGACAGTGACAGAGACCAGGGACCAGAGGCCAGAGACCAGGGGCCCTTACCCTGGCTTTAGACCCTCCACCCATTACTTTCTCCCCCTTTCTTGGCTGCTAACTCGCTGTTTGTTTGTTGCACTTTTATTGCGTTCCGTGCTGGGGTTGGTTCCTCGGCTAAGTAGTCCTTCGTCCCTGCCATAAACATGTCGTCTTTCGCTTGATTTAGCGTTTAGTTACCCCCTCAGCCCCAGCGTATTCCCGTTTTGTGGGCCAACAAAATAGAGTGTCCGAGCCACTGACCGCTCTTTGCCGTACGCGGCGTATACGTAATGCTCGACGTTGTTGTTGTTGTTGACTTTTTTGGGCCCTGGGAAAGTGCAACAATAGAGCCACGCCCCCTGGTCTGCCATAGGCGACGCTTCTAATGCAAAATGGCAAAGGCCCGATCGAGATGTAGTCATAAATCTTGTGGCGCTTATGAAGTTTCCATTGAATCTGCATACAATGGGGCCTGTCAGCGTTTTTGAGGCCACTGTAAATTGTAAATTGCTCAATTCAAGACTCTGGTCTCGGAATCGAGAACAAAACGTGACAAAAGTCGCTGGAATGATTTATGAACTGGGGTTCTTAGTGACTTGAAGATTTTAGATATTTTATATTATTTTATAAATTTTATAAAGGCTAAAATCTTAATTATTTTAATTAAAAATTCAAATAAAGTTGAGGTTTTAAAGGTGCTTAGAATGTATTATCTAAAATGTCCCAGAATTATTATTTTAGGGGATAAATAGAATTGAAGTACATAAAATCAAACACCTTTATATTTCCTGAGTTTGGAGGTCGTCCTATCCCTTTTAAAAATCAACAAAATAGCGAGAATATTTCAAAATATGATTTTTCAAGGCCTCTTTTAATTGTTTATTAATTTATTATAGTTTAAAGATTAAGTTTCAAGTATTTAACATCACTCTTCTTGTCGCTTCCCCTTTCCAGGCCAAGTTAATTCCAGAAATGTCCTGAACAGATCGCACAGCAGCGGCAAGTTAAGCAGCAATGAAGCTGAACCAAAAAAGGCCTCAGCTAAATCCAGTACAACGACGACTCTGCGAGCGGCCAAGCTCAAGATCGGGGCCATGCAACAGCAACAGCAGAAGCAGAAGCAGCAACACCAGCAGCAGCAGCAGCAGCAGCAACATCAGCCAGCGAACGGCAGCAACATTATCCTGCTGCGCGGCACCCGCAACGAGAATGGCCAGATCATCATCCAGAACAAGCAGGATATACTCAGCCTGCTTAGCGAGCAGCAACAGCAGCAGGAGAAGGGCCACTCGTCCACGGCCATCACGCTCAATCAACTGCCCACGACCACAACTGTGGCCAGGAAGACCATTGTCCAAGGCAGCAGCAACGCCAGCAGCAGCAGCAGCAGTAGCAGCAGCAACTCTACCATTTCCATTGTGGCCAGCGGCAATAACAAGGAGGCCAGCAGCAATACCATCCTGCTGCAGACCCCCATCAATGCCAGCCAGCTGGAGAGCGTGCTAAAGGCCCAGGAGCGTTCCAAGCAGGCCAATGCCACCCAAACCAAGCTCGTAGAGCGTCCCTTTATGCTGAAACATGTAAGAAATTCAAGCTCTTAAAATAATTATTATTTAATAATTTAAAATTCATATTTACAGGCCTCGCGAAGCCTCAGTTCCGAGAGCAATTGCGACAGCAAGTCACCCTTTGTGCTGCAGACCCTGAAGCGCCTGGAGAAGTCGCAGTCCATCTTGGTCATTCGCAACTCCACGGCCAGCTCGGCGACGGCCAACACTTCCATGGCCACCTCGCCGCCAGCGAGCAACTCCCTCTCCACGGCGAGTATTCTAAGCGTGACACGCACCACGAAGGCGGCCAAGGGCGTGGCAGGGGCGCTGCACAAGCTCAAGGCAGCGGCGGCCAGCACAGCATCGGGCACGGGCAACGCGCCATCATCGTCGACGGCCACCACCATTCTGAGGTTGGGCAAAAGCGCCACCACACTGGCCATTAATGGAGGCAGCAGCAGCAAGCTGGAGGCCACAATGGCGACCACAGCGGCAACGACAGCCACGACAACATCAAATAAATTGTCCGAGCATCAGCAGCAGCAGCAGCAACCATCGACAACAGCGCAAACGAATGTGCCACTTGGGAACGGTAAGTCTCGAGGATTTCCTAGCACCGAATTTCAAATGCGGCGCATAAACTGATAGGCGGCATCCGGCAGGTGTTCCTGCCGCTGCTGCAGGTGCATTTGCATCGGGACCAGAAAACAAAGCCTGACGCAGTCTCCGGGGCGGAAGATTCGCCTCTGCTTGGGCCCCTTTTTGTGTTGCCTATTTTGAGGCTGATTTTGGGTTGCCTTCCATTTCTGTGTTTAGTTTCGGGAGTCGGAATTTCGCTGATTTACCAAGAATTCCGAGTACGTGGCATGCCTAACAATTATTCAATTAAATCGAGAAGCGTCTTCAGCCGCCCCCCGGGGCTCGGCGGCTGCACTCAGCTGTGAATGCTATTGCCCATTGATTTTCACACCCAAAATGTCTGCCGGGGCTCCTTAGTACGCTCCCTGGTGGCCAGCTAACAGAGAGGGGTGTGTTGTGTGTGTGTACCGTCTTCATTAGCGCTGTGTGTGCTGAGTAACAAGTTACTCTGGAAAGTTATTGGCAAGTTTTCACGAGCTTCGGCAAGTGGCCACCGGCTCACTGATTTCCGAAAAGAAGAAAAGCTGAAAACAAATCAATTCGCTTGGGCGTAAAGAGCTCAGGACTCTCAAGGATACCAATTTGAGCCAATTGAGAGTTACAACTTAAGTTTGGTTACTGGGGATTTGTTATTTATACAACATTGTATGGCTTGGGCGGGCCTGGCAGGTTCTTTACATTATCAAACTTTATGGGGTTGAAAATTCTTTTTAAATTAATGCATGTTATGTTATTTTTACAATTTAAATATTTACATTCCTTTAAAGTTCATTAATTCATAAAGGCTTATCAAAAAACAATACAAAATAAAACAATAATAAATAAAAAAAATACATAGATTCCAGTATGGCGTTACTGCTTTTGATTATTCTAAAGACTTTGCCTATAAATTATTTGTATTATTAAAAGCTAAAGTAGTGTACATGGTTGCGGTATATCTGGCTGATTAAAATATTTGATATAATTAAATTTATATTTAAATGGAATTTTAAACTCTTTGTAAAAGAGGTATGAGAAGAGTAGGGTAGTATTGTAAAAACAGTGGTTTTATATTTTCAGAGATATATAAATTTTTATTTATTTAATACCTCTTTTAAAAACCATGGTTGGGCACCGAACTAGAAGATCGGAGCATTCAGAGAGCATTTGCGAGGAAAGCAAAACATGAATGGGGAGTCTTCCTCACGGCCAAGTTTATGTTTTGCCTGTGTGATCCTTAGTGATCCTTAGTGAGAGGTGTTTGATTTAGACGATATCTAGTATTTTTCCCCCTCTCTCTGTCCAGGCTTATTTATTATTAGCTTTCAAATCCAGACAGTCAACCTTTAATTTTTCAGTCTGTTCTTAGCTACCCCTGTGACCTTAAAATTGTATACTTTTAAGCACTCAATCCCCACCGATTAGTAAAGATTTGAGGCCACTATTCAACTATTCCGTGGCCCTGCCCACGCATTTTGGCAGCTGGTAATAAATGTTCAGGCAAACATTCCTCCCGAGATTCAAGTGCAGATTAGGCAAGTGGACAACTCTCGAAAACGATTGGCGAGCAACGCCCTGGGACCCAGGCAATGTGCTTAGGTCCACAGAATAAGAATCGAACGAGTGAGGGCTTCCTCAGAGTCAGAGCCAGAGCCAGAGCAGTGTTGATTATTGCACTCGATACATGAGTGTCGTGTCGTCTTGGCGCCTGGGAATCTGCTGACAGGCCAAAACGAGGCGAGAAGAGTCTAAGTGATTTTTAAGCCAGATTCGAGTCGAGTTATGGCCAGCGGCAACATCTCGTCGTCGTTCTGTTCTGTGGGGGTGTCGAGCCGTTGAGCTGTTGAGTTCTCCTCGGCGCGCATATTGCAAAGCTCAAGTATTGCTGATGTTTCAATTGCCGGCACACTCCCATAGGCACATACACTATGTGCTGAATGCAGACATTTGGCGGAGATCTCTATCTGATTTGCAGTTAAACAAATGCCAAAGCAAAGCGACCAAATAAACCTTCAAACCTCCGAGCACAGACGCCTTTGCCCGCTTGCATTTTATTGATAAAACTTTTGCAAGCAAAAGCTACGAATTTAAAATATTTTAATTTAGTTTGACTTTAGTTTTTTCGACAGCCGCTGTGTTGTTTTTCCTGTTATCCTATCATATTCGCCATGGCCATTAGCTAAAAGGCGGCCAACCTTCAGGCAAACAAAATAAAAATAATAAAAAATACAAAATAAAAGGAGAGTGAAATAAAGCCACGAAATTTGCCTTTCGGTGAGGTCTTCTATCAGTGCCGCTTTTTTTTTTTTCTTTCGCCCGAAAGGCAAGCAAATTAAACAAATTACCCCCACACACATGTGGATCTATGAGATACTTTTGCATGCAAGAAGGAATAAAAAACTGTAGAAAAAAGCGTTACAATTCGTTTTGCAACTTTTTGGGCATTTTTCTTCAAAAATCCTTTTCGGCCGAGAGCCTTGTGTGCTTCATTATCATTATTTGAGTCCGTTTCCCTATCTCCTAGCCCCTATCCCCGACCAGGCTCTGTCTCTCTCCTTGAGCACATAATTGCCAAGAGAAATAAAAAAGTTTGCGCTTTGTTTTGCACAAAACTTTTGCATTTCCGTTGTTATGAAACTTGAGCGCGTCCAAAAAATAGAAGAAAAAAATCACGAAAAAAGTCAGGGCGAGTGCCAGAAGTGAGTGAAAAAACAAAGCGAAAAAACAAAGGAAAGGAAAATCTTTTCGTGTGAGTTAAATTGCAAAATATGATGGCCGGCGCCTGGCACCACTTCATACACACACACACACCCCTAGCAGCTCGAAAGGTATCTCCTCCTGTAGGTGGCTAATTAGATAACACTGTGCCTAATTTGACGCTGCCACGCCCACTTTCCCAGGCAGCCAGCCCTTGCTTTTCACTTGTTTTCCCTTTGCAGGCGGCAGGCACACACAAAGGACACTTCGTTTGATTATTGTGTCAAAGTCCTGGTTGGCTTGTGCTTCTTTTGGCCTTTTACCCAGTTCCAGGCCGTGTTTGCTCTGCCCTGATTTGCTTTGGCCATTCGTGCCGCATTTCATTTTAGAACTCTAATCACACATTGCTCATATTTACCATTTTCCGAAATTATTTTCCTCCATTTTTGGGGATGTCCATTCAAGCGAAGTGTTTGCCCATCAAGCTGCGACTTAATTACAGTTTGGTGACATCAACCTCTGCGTATTCTGTTTCAATTTAGCCGATTTATTTTGTTTCTTAATCATATAGTGAAAAAAATTATAAAGTATAGAGTAATATTTTACAAAATGTTCCTGCTAAAAAGAGCTTCAATTCGCATCTGGAATAAAGATTTTAAATATAAATATAAATAACCTCTAGCCACTTTATTCAAAATTGTTCTTATAACATAGGTAATATTTAGGGAGTTCCTGTAACCTTTAATTTATTTAATGTATAACTAATACATTTTTATTATTTTAAATTTAAATTTCTTTGTAATTGGAATATTCTGTTGTTAAATTAACCGCAAACTTAAGTTTTTTCAAATGGGAAAAGCTCAAATGAAGGGCATATTCACCAGTTTCAACCGGAAAACGATCGCGAAGCTGCTTCCATTCAAACTCAAGATTATCACAACGAACTGTCTCATTTGCCTGAAAGTTTTAGACATGAAATTCTGATCACACTCCCTCGCTCTCACTCACCTTGAGGGGACAAGAATAGTTGCGGTCGAGATAGGGTTTTACTAAATTATAACCAATACCCACGATAAGGTTATTTTTATTCTCAAGGAAATCGCACAAATTCGCAGAGAAATTGTACAGAAATGGTCGCCAGCCATTGGCCCGTTTAAAGATTTCTACGCGCAGCTGTTGGTATTTAAATTTATTTTAATAGCTATATCTGTTAAGTCCTGGAGGATAAAACTCACGTTTATATTATTGATCTGATTATTTTGTCGGTAGTGAACAGATATAGAGTTACGAAACCGATTGATGGCCTTTAGCTTGCAAAGCATTATTTCGCCAAAGTCCTTGTCAAATAATGTACAATGAAGACTTTTAAATTTGCCTTCCACCGAAGATAGAATCAAAATATTAAAAATTATAACTGCCAACATGGCTCACTGGCGGGTAATGGGATACTGATTTAGCCAAGTTATAAATGGGAGTTAACAAGTATAGTTCAAACAGTTAAAATCACATTAGTCTGTAACGAGGAAGGGCGATTAATATCTAATTTACCCTTGAAATGTTCTAGTTATTTAATTTCGGTCATTTGAAAACCAAATTATTTTATTGTTATCCCTTTAAATACCTTTATTAAAAAAATGTAATTACAAATACTGGGATATTTTTTTCATAATATTTTGGGTAGAATATATACATTTAGGGTCTGTGTTTATTGAATTATTGATTTAATGTTCTCTGTAATTCCAGTCTTTCGCTGGAGATTAATAAAATGTCTAAAGTTTTGTGAATCTTGGTCGCAGCATTATAATCTTAAATGGAAAATGTTCCAAATTTGATTTTAAAATTGTGATAGTATTTGTGCTCACATATTAATCACTTTATTGATATTCATTTAATTATTATAATGATTGCAAATACTGGTTTATGGTATTTTTGTAAACATTATAAACTTTAAATCGTAATTAACTTTCGCAACTTAATGCTCTCGATAGTTGCGGTATTCCGCAGATCCATTCAGGGTCAAGGTCACAATTCTCTCCACAATGAAGCTCATCTGCAGAGCGTACTCGCCCGTTTCTATGGGGAAACGAATGCGAAATTTTTCGATATCAAACTCGAAATCCGTAAGTTTTATCAAGTGTCCTTTCTAAGAAAATTAATCAAAATTATAGAAAATATAATGACAAACTGTTCAAGTCTGTACCTTAAAGGGACACGTGTAATTGGTGATTGGTATATAGGGCTTAATATATTCGTAGCCAAGGCCTATGATCATGTTGTTTCTCTTCGATAGGAAATCACACAGATTAAAGGAAATGTTGTAGAGAAAAGGACGCCATCCATTGGCTCGTTTGAAGAACTCAAGACGCATCTGAAGATTGAATAAAGAACAAAAAGGGATTTTTAATGGAAAATCACTTAAGAAAAACCATAAGGTCGAGTGCCCCGACCATAGAAATATCCAGTACTCAGCTCAAGAACCTTGCAGTTAGCGAAACTTTGCTTACTTTTGGAAACAATCTTAAGAGCATCTTTTAAGATAAGCAATCAAGTTAAAAATTGGTATTTGACTTGATGTTTAATAAAATAAATATTTTTAAAACGAGATTTCTTATCATCAGTTTAAGTATTGACTAGATTTTCTACTTGATACTTAATATCCTTCCAATATTATTTGTTACTCTATGAATTCACTGACATGCACATTAGGGACAGTTGTCTTCTGTCTGAACTGAATACTAATCGAGTTCCTATATCGGTTGATGGCCTTGATTCTACATAGTAAAATCTCGCCCAAGGTCTTGTTGTAGTTGGTGCAGTGAAGACTCTTGAACTTGGTCTCCACTTGCACTGAGGACAGCAGGACTAGGCCAAAAATGACCGCGGCTAACATGGCTCCTAGATGGCAAAAACAGAACTGAACTGGCCAGTGAATAATGGTGCGAATTTAAAGCTGACTAAATTGCTTGGAGAGTGATGCAATTTTGGGTAATATCAATTTTAAACATTTTTATAATCGTTGGTTTGTTTCTTAATTAAATTTGTTCTTTACACATAAAGGCCAAGAAAATAAATGTTACGAAAAGCAACACCCAGATAATCCACATGGTAATGCAAGTTGCATAAATCATATTTCTATCGAATCTTATCCGTAATGTTTCAAGCGCATACTATTTTACACACAATTAACTTGAAAATGAGATTTGAACTGATATTCAATGAACTGAAACCGAATATTGCAGGTCTAGTCATAAATTGGCCAAAGCTCATATAATTACTTAATTGTTGTTTGAACAAACTTTTAAAATATAAGCTCTATTGGCAGAAATCTCTCTAAGTATTTCTTTAGAATAAAATGTATGATGGTTTCCAGGTTTTAATATCCTTTTTTAGTACTAATTGATTAAAGCTTTAAATAAAGATTTAAGATAATTCTTTGGATCCTTGAGAAGATCTAAGGTTCCCTGTAGTTGGAGTACTCCGCTGAACCGTTTATAGAGATCTTGACGCCTTCTTTGTAGTAAAAGCCCATCCTCAAGGCATATTCTCCGGTGTCGATGGGAAAGCGAAGACGGAATTTTTCAAAATCCAGCTCCAAGCCTTCGCATATAATTGTGTCATTGATCTGTGAATTAAACACATAATTTGTCAGGTTAATATGTGACTAGTGCATGTACTCACCTTCAAAGGGCAAGTATAGTTTAGTTTTAGGTACGGTTCTAGGTAAGAAAATGCAAGGTTTGCTAAAAAGTGGTTGCGTTTGTCCAAGAAATTGCACACGTTAACCGTAATGTTGTATAGAAAGGGTCGCCACCCGTTGGCCCTCTTAAATAACTCCAGTCGAACCTGGTGTGAATTCATTAGACCAAAAGCTCGATTTATTTTCTCGACTGTCCAATACTTGCCATTATCTTCTCCAGGTACTTTTTCGATCTGTAGGTAACGCTTATAGTGTTCCTGTAGCGAGACACGGCTTTGATTCTGCAAATTGGAAACTCTCCTACATTCTGATCGTAAACGTTGCAGTGAAGACTTTTGATTTTGCTCTCTACCTCATGGAGGCCATCAGGAAAAGGGTTAAAAAGAACACTATCCCCATGGCTTTTGTATGGAAACTAAACTAAATCGAAGCTAATAGAGACCTTTGGGGGAACTGTAAAAAGAGCTCGATAAGCTAATGCGTTCAATAAAAAAATCACAACGTTTAATTAAACCTTAATCGTTAAATAAACATTTTTAAGCGCGATAGCCAGGGTCTAAAAGTTTTTATCAGATTATATATTAATATCAGTTTTAATATTAAGCGGACGGCTCAGCAACTCGAACTCTACCGCACGGAATGCGGCACCATAATACATGTAGGTCTGTTGTGTTAACGTTTTCAATTTTATAGCCATAACGGTTTCTTTGATCGAATCCCCATTTGAGTGAAATGTTTTTACCTTATATGTGAGTCCGCTGAAATCTCTAGAGTGCCTGACTTTTTTCGGATAAAGTGCACCGTTTTAAAATCATTTTTCAATGTTCAATTATTTCGGTTTTGAATAAAGTTTAAAGGGAATCCCTTAGATCCTTTTAAAGCAACTTGATCTAATGTTCCCTGTAGTTTGTGTACTCGGCTGAACCATTAATAGAAACCACGACACCTTCTTTGTAGTAGAAGCCCAGCCTCAAGCCATACTCTCCCGTTTCGATGGGAAAACGAAGACGGAATTTCTCAAAGTCCAGCTCCAAATTGTCACACTTAATGATGTCATTGGCCTGCGAATCAATTATAGAATTTCTTATCCTATTTAAATTTAATAAGCTATTCATAGATGTATTCACCTTCAAAGGACAAGTGTAGTTTTGTTTTAGGTAAGGTTCTAGGTAGGAATATCCAAGGTTCCACAGATAGTTGTTTCGCTTTTCCAAAAAGTTGCACACATTAACAGTAAAGTTGAAAAGAAATGGTCGCCAGCCGTTGGCCCTCTTCAAAACCTCCACTCGAACCTGTTGCGATTCGATTTATTAATAATTTTGACTATTAAAAGACTTACCATTATATTTTCCTGGGTCTGTTTGGCCCGAAAGTAAACGCTTATTGAGTTCTTGTAACGATTTATTGCTTTGATTCTGCAAAGCTGAAATTCTCCTATATCCTGGTCGTAGACATTACAGTAAAGACTCTTGAACTTGCTCTCCACCTTGATGGATGTCATCAGAAATAGCGTTAAAAAGAACAGTGTCCACATGGCTTTCGTTCAGAAAACTAAACCCAGGACTGGTGGAAAAATTTCAGAGAACTGTGGGGATAGCTCGTTAAGCTGTTAATGCGTTCAATGAAACCTTTATCATTAAAAAGCCATTTTTAAGCGTGACATCCAAAGTCTAAAAGTGTATATTGTGTTGTATCTGAATCATTTAAATTGTTCTACCGCAAACAGCCAGAGAACGGCGCAGCTACTCAAGCTCAGCCGCACGGAATGCGGCACCGTAACAATTACCCTAACTGGACATGGGTCTGTTGCTTCATGTTAACTTAACTTATTTTAAAACCATGTAGCTTTTTGGAAAGACAATTCGAAGGCCTATTTGAATGATATAATATTTTTAGTTTAATCAAAAGGTGTACAATTTAAAGAATTATCATTAATTAATCCCGATTAACCGTATTTTAAGGAGAGCAGCTCTAGCTAGGGTTCCTTGTAGTTGGAGTACATCGCCGAACCGTTTACGGACATTTTTAAGCTTCTTCGGTAGTAAAAGCTCAGCCTCAATGCATATTCCCCCGTCTCGATGGGAAAACGATTACGAAAATGATCCAAATCGAACTCCAGATTCTCGCACTTGATCGTGTCATTGGCCTGCAAATTGTTGAGTTAATTTTATAGATTTTTAAAAGAATTATTTTTTTTTAATTATTCACCTTGAAAGGGCAAGAGACGTTGGGGCCCAGATATGGTCTCAGGTAGGCCAAGCCAATAGCCATAACGATGTTGTTGTTTTTGTCCAACAAATCGCAAAGGTTACCAGAAATGTTGTACAGAAATGGCCGCCAGCCATTGGCCCTTTTAAATACTTCCATTCGAACCTGTAGGAGTTTAATTATAATTAAAATTATTTAATAATGTTATTAAATTGTGTTCTTTAAATTAAATACTAAAAAAAATGCGTAGTTTACTTACTTTAACCTTCTCGGCTGTCTGTTTCTGTCTGAAGGTAACACTGATCGAGTTTCTGTAGCGATTTATGGCCTTGATTCTGCACAAGGTAAAATCTCCATAATTCGGATCATAAACGGTACAGTGAAGACTCTTGAATTTCCCATCCACCACAATGGTGGTCATCAGGAAAAGACTAAAAATTAACACTGCCCACATGGCTCCAACCACGAAACTAAATCCAAAACTGGTTAAAGTTTTTGTTGAAACTATAAAGTAGTTAGGGTAGTTATCGAATATCGAATTTCAATCTCCTATTTTGAGTTGGTAAATACCGGAACAGAGCTTTGGGTTATTATCGTAGATTTATAATCGTAGGAATAATATTTTTGGGAACAGGCTTAATCTAAATAATCATCTGTACGTGTTATGTTTTATAAAATTTTTGCAGATGACCCAATGCCAGAACAAATTTTCCTAAACTATATTGGTTAATCTCGAAATTCCTGCCTGGAATTTTCCCTAAATAACCCAATTATTAATATGTGACTAGGCTGTGCGTATTTATTATAAAATATATATTAAATATCCGCCATGAATGTGTGGCATGAGTGCGTCGCTGTCCGTGTTGCATAGTTGCGCTTCGGTTTTGATTAAAAATTCCAGCACAACTACAAGGACTGACTGCCCCCGAAAGGTGCAAGGTGTCCAAGGGTTTTCCAGGCACGTGCAAGCTCCTCACCTTTCCGGTCAGCCCCCTTTTTTTTTTTGTTGTTTCCCGGACTTTGTTATTGTTTTGGTTTCGCTGGCTTTTTTTGGGGTAGGACCAAGAGGAGCCAGCCGACGAGCCTCCCAGTTTTAGGTGGCGGGGGTTTTATCTATTGCGCAGGTCTCTAATGGTCGGGAACAACCCCTAAATATTATCAAACACACACACACACACTTCCGTGGTGTTGTGCAATAGAAGCTCGGCTCGGCTGTGTGTGTGGGCGGGTGTGTAGGTGCTGTGTTGTCGACCAACCCACACACAGTTGCTCCTTTGGCATTTCTGGGTAAATTAGGCTAATGTCTGTAGGACTTTATGGCTGCCAGAAAGATGGGCTCAAGACCCGGCAAGGTGGCTGAATATTAGCCAAAAAACAAGGCTATCTCGGCGTCTTACTTCTGCTTCCAAGAAGCAGGCCTCACCCGCTTGATAACCGAGGAGGAAGTAGTGGTAGTAGTGGGGGAGCTTGCCCATTCCCCGGCCACATCCATCATCTCTTGGCTCTCGCTCGCACTTGCTTAGGCCCAAAGCTGCTGGCAACCGACGAATCCGGGCACAAATGCAATAACTCGGCCCGAAGCCGGCAGCTCGGATCCTGTCGTTGCCAGAGCCGAGCGTGTCCTTCCGCCGTTAGCTTTCAGCTTTCCGCGTTCAGCTTTCAGTTCTCAGACCTTGGCCAAGCGTGTCGGACGTGGCTTTCCCTCGGCCTCCGTACAGAAGGCATCGCGTTACGTGCCCATTCGACGTAATTCCGCTGCTCTCCCGCTTACGTGAAGCCGGAGGAGATGGCTGCCTCAATATTTGTCCACGGATTGGTTGATCTGGCAAACATGATTTAAACGGGAGGCATCTTGCCATTTGCCTCAATTTGTTTATGTAATTTGTTTACACTCTGCCCAAGTCCCAGCGACTCTGTTTGTTGTTTGCCTTCCGTTCCTCCGTTCTTGTTGTTTGTTGTTCCTCTCGATGTTGTGTCGTCAATTTAAATTGGTGTACTTAAGACCTGGACTACTATTTATTTAAATATTATATACTTATATATGTGTTTAATGTGCCTTTTAATTTTGTGCGTAGCAATTTTATTGGTTGATTGATGTTGTTAATTGGTGTCCTAGTGTAAATACCTTAAGGCAGCCTAAGATAAGCGAATTGTTTTGATATTCCCCGGCCTTAGTGATTCACGAAATTCTTGGACACGAGACTGAGGCTCCCTTATCTAAGTCTAGTTTTCAGCTGGCAGCTTTCAGGTGATAACTCGGATAAATATATATTTTTAAGAAGTAGCCAGCTTGGGCAACTTATTAGAGGTTGATCTCTGGTTCAAGGTTCAGCTTCTGAGATTGTAATACCTGCGATCACAGACTTAGTTACATTTATAAATATTTAAACATTTGCCCAGCCAGTTAGCAAGTTAGTTGTCCAGGAAATTTGTGAAATTTGTGTGGCGTTCCCTCTTGGAGATCTCTGTTGACACACGCGTCGAGTTGAGGAGTCGGAGAAGCTGTCCAGATCCAGATAAGCGGCGGACCTTATCAGCGTCACGGAGTGACATTATCAACCCGAACTAAGCCTAAAACCTACTCTTTTGCCCACTAATTTATGGCTGAGAACAAAATAATTCAACTTACAAATTTCACCAACGAATTGTAGGAAATAATTCGCCCCGGTCGCGGTCCATTCAGTCCTAACTCGTAGCGCCAGGCGAAAAGACGCTCCAGGCGGCAAAGCTAACGATATATCCGGGTTTATCAAGTGACTTAGTGATCAGTGAAGAGTGAACAGTTATCGGAGAGAACCACCAGCCATGGCTGGCTACAGATCCCTGCCTCTGGCTCCTGTGGCTGCCACTGCGGCCGTGCAGCCCACGATGGGCGTCCAGGTCCAGCCCACGATGGCCGCCTATGCCCACCACCAGTCGATGACGGCTATGTCGAACAACGGTATTATCTATCAGTCGGCGGTGCACGCCTCCATTCACAGCCTCAATACGGTCCAGAGCCAGCACCGATCCTCAACCACCACCCATCATCACATTCTAGCCACGGCCACAGCGACGGCGGCGGCAGCGGCAACTGCAACTGCAACTGCATCGGCAGCGGCGGCGGCAGCCACAGCATCCGCTGCAGCGGCGGCAGCAGCAGCGGCTGTTGCCCTGCCGACGGCAGCAGCAACTGCAGCAGCAATACCGCAGCAACATGCCGCCTACGGGCAGCAGCACTCGCAGCAACAGCAGCAACACTCGCAGCAGCAGCAGCACCTTCAGCAGCAACATATGTCGCATCAGCAGCAACACCAACAGCAGCAGCAGCAACTGATGGCCCATCAGCAGCACTCGGTGGTGCAGCAGCAGCAACATCACCATCTGACGCAACAGCAGCAGCAGCTCGCGCAGCAGCAACAGCACCACCATCATCACCACCACCACCACCACCAGCAGTTGTCGCTGCACCAGAACCACCTGTACTTCAGCGGCGCCAGCCTGGGTGGCCACCACCATCACCACCACCGGCAGATCTTCAGTCACCTGCAGAGCGCCCTCATGCCGCTCAGTGTCAGTAAGTATGCGCTCTCGTGGCTCCCTGGCCAAGTGCGAGAGAAGTGAGAGGGATCGGAAAAAGGTTGTACCAAGTCCTTAACTTCGGTGGCTATTTAAAGTTGGTAAAAGATCAAAAAGAATCTGTGATATTGAGGAAAGATTACATAAAGTCAATGTTAAAGTTTTATTATTAGCTTCTAAAATGATAACTTTAAAGCTTAAGACTTCTCATAAGGTTTCAGTTACTAAGAATGTTTTATATCCTTTGGTAAAGGTTGGTGTTAAATTACTAATTAATTACTACATAAAAGTCTAGGCTTTTAAAATTAGAAAATCAAAGCTTAAGGTTTAAAGAGTGCTCTGCTTAAGTTCTTAAAAGTAATTTCAACACTATGAAGTAAATTTCTCTTATCTTCTTATCCTTCGGTTAAGGTTAATGTTAAATTTCTAACTCTCGTTGAATTTTCTGTAATATATGAAAATTTGGGGAAATGCCTCTTCTTTTTACGAAGATTGAATATGAAATTTTGATAAAAGTTTGATAGATTATTGTTTGTTTAAATGAAGAATAGGGTTTTATAAAGTAATTGGTTTATACTTTAGTAGTTTTTACTTGAAAAGCAACTTAACATCAAGTTGTTACAAAAGCACCTTATGCATTTTTTACATAAATTTGTTTAAGAAACGATTTAAAATAGATCGCTAAATTTTCATATATCAAGTCAAAGGTTCTTTCAACTTCAATCAATATTGTAATGGAAAATTGGGTTAAAATTCGAATTACCAACTTGAAGTAGCCACTGATATCTTATATTTTTGGTGTCGCATGTTGTGTCTTTAACCAAGTGTTTCTTATCTTCTTCTTATCGATGTTGTACTCTATAATATTCATATATCGATGTGTGTGTGTTTCTTTTAGAGAACTTAGTTGAGAATCTTTTGAAGAATCTCGTTTTAAACTTAATTAGATTGGTGTTCCTACTTATATGTGTGTTGTAGTATCCATCTATCTCATAAGGATCTCTTTTAAAGATACATTCTATAAAACACATTTTCTATCATCCATTCTTTCATTCATTCACTACAAATATACATACCATATATTCATGGACGTATCTAAATATGGTTTGGTGTATTACCATGTTTACTATAATATTTACTTTTAATATACTATATGTACAAGAACTTAAACAAATCTCAGGTGGCTCAATTTAAAACCTTATTTTCCCCGCGACTTCGATTTTCGCTAAGTTTACACCCCACTTTGGCAAAAACACAGTCTTGGACACCACCGGAGTACATGGATTTTAGCATTTTCTGAACATTTCATTAAATTTAATGTCATATCTTCCTGGGCAATAATTCGCACGCCATTCCAGAGACGCGTGCACGGGTGGCGTGGCTCGCGCATATGTTGACAGTCCTTTATTGTCTTGCAAAGGACACCGGGTGAACACACACTCGCATACACAGAACACTTACCAGCTACAGTTACAGTTACAGTTACCTATAACGAGGCTCGCACGCCTAAAACCTAAACTACAGACAATTGAAACAAAAGGCCACCGAAAGGAGGCCCAAAGGAAAGGCTTTCCTCGTGTCCCATTCTCCTGTGAGTGTGTGTGCTTGTTGTGCGTGTGAGTGTGTGAGCAACAATGCAAAATATGCCCAACATTCGGCGTCTTTTTTCCATTCATTCCCAGCCTTCATGCCCTCGTGTACCTTCGGTGCTTCAGCCTTTGTGCTGGCTTAGTTTTTTGTCACCTCCCCTCACCTGCCACGTGTGTCGTCCCCTGCTTTTGTTGCACATTGTGAAATATGTCAGCAATTGTTGCAACTTTTTTGTTGTTGCTTCTGCTGCCTCTGCTTCCCAAGCTGCTGCCATTGTCACATTAGATTTTGTTGCTGCCCGGCGGCCGCTTAACTTTATTATTTTAACTTAACGGCGTTTTAAGTGTTTTTTATGTGTGCGAGATGGCGAACAATGGCTCCTTCGAGCCGAGAGAGTGGGCGTGTGGGTGTGGTGTGCACTCGCGGGTGCAAGTAAACATTTCACACACCCGCACACACTCTCGCACACGGAGACACTTCGTTTATGAGCAGCTTCATTATGCGCCTGATTTTTTTTAGCATACTTTTTGGGGTCGTGAAAAACCAACAAGTGCGGCGCAGGCAGGTTTATGGTGTGGGGAGTGTGTGTGTGTGCCTGTCCGGGGCTATTGTTGTTGTCAGCCGTCAATTGGATTGTATTTGTGGCACCCAGGAGTTCGTTGTCTTCATTAAAAACTTCACTCTTAAATAATGGGATCGTTTGAGCAAAACCGTTTAAGAAAAATCTCTACTTATTTTAAATATATCAACAGAAACCTTTTGACATATTTTGTGTTTAAAAATATAGTCACATCCCTGAAAATATCAAATTTCATTGAACTTTAGCATTTCTACTGCAGAGATCTGTATAATTACCTTAATAGAAATAGTATTATTGTAAAACAAGCCTCTCACTAAGCATTTAAAATATTTATAAAAATTTTAAAGATTAAGTTGCTTTATTTATTCAAATTGTTCCAAATGTAAGCTTTTCTTGTTAAACAAATCAACAGAATCTGATACACTTTTTTTGAGTGAAGAAAATAATTTAAAATCCCGGGAAATTATGACTGTTTAAATGGAGACCGTACAGATTTGTATAACTTACTCAAAAGAATTAATACTATTAAGAAATTTGGCTCTCAGCTAAGCATCTAAATCAAATACCATAAAAGAGCCATTGCAAATAAGTCATGGAAGTCTTTAATGATTTGAAGAAAAATCCGAGAGCCGAGCCGGCATCTTTTGGCTAATATATATGCATACGGGCCAGGGGAGTGTGAAAAAGTCATAAAAAAGTGGAATCGCTGGAGGAGTGACTGGAGGAAACTCGCAAGTTGACAAAATTTTTAATAAGCCACTTTGCTGTCCGCCTTTTGCATGCCAAAAAAAGGCCACCAAAGAAAGCCAAAAGTTGGCAGCTGTCAGGGCACACACATATATCCTTACGTACGAATACATATATCCACGAAGGGAGGACACTTTTGGTGTGTGCCGGCCATCCCGGGGGGCAATAAAAAATTCAAAACTCTCGCTCACATTCGGATTTGGTCAGAAGATCACGTACTCAATAAATATTGCTCAAGCCTCGAAGGCTGCCCCATACACAGTTGGCTACACTTGTTATCCCTTTGGCCGAGTTCTAATGTCCTGCCTTTATAGGTTTCCCTTTAATTTCGCTGCCAGCTGCCAGTCAGTTATTTTTTCTGTGTTTGATGTGCGCCTATTAATTTCGAGTTTCGAGCTCGGAGCTTGTTCCTTTTCAGCGGCAGCAATTCAATTAGTTGTCCTCCGACCAGGTCCGCCTTTGCTGATCCGTCACGTAATATATTTGCTCATATTACTAAAAGCCACATAAATCGTGCCAAGGGCTTTGGATGAGAGCTTCATTTCCCCATTTCACTCCTGCGAATTCGAAGGAGGAGCAGACTTTAAATTGCAGCAGATACTATATGTGTATCGGGGTGCATACGAGACCTGTTTTAGCCTGATCGATGGCCAAATGTTGACAAAAAGCAGCCAGGTGGAGGCACACATACCTCTTTGGGCTTGTTTACAAGTGTCCTTCGTCCTACGGCCTCCCTGGAGGCCAAAAAGTCGAAAAGTGTTTGCCAACGCCGAAATTCCAAGCAATTAAATCACTTTGATGCTAATTTGGATTAATATGTTGTTGCTGCTTCCGGTCTTGTGCCTATCCAATGGCAATTTGTTGCCTTTTCCAGGTACTCTCCCCACCTGCCACCTCACCGCAATCCGGGCGGGTGCGTTTCGATTAGAGGCCAAAATAGATTTATTGAACAGTGCATCCAACGTAGCCTGCCGACCGGGCGACCTCTGGTTTGTCGTCCTGCGTTATTTATTTGGCTTATCGCTCGAAAAGGGTGCTCCATTTGGATGGCAGGATGCATTGCCGAAAATTGTGCTACATTCGGTCGTTTGTTTTTGGTTAGACAAACAGTTTTTGCCATCCTCCCGTCGCCATGTCTCTATTTGGCTTACAAACCATATTAATTTTGTTAGATAAATATTAGTTTTCAGGGGGGCAGAACGGAGGACTGTGTTCCGATTTTATGTATTTTTAATGAACCATTTTGCCCGGCATTACCGGAGGCCATGTGTTTTTAGGGTTCACGTTTAGAGTCAGTGCCAATTTCATGGCACTTTAAATATGTTTAATTTACAATTTATGTAAAAACAAAATACCGACAAATTTTCCACATAGAAATAACATTTTTTTCCTGCCCGAGAAACGTATGTGTATCATGATAAATACCCGGCATTAAAATAAATTACAGCTTTCGGTTGGCCAGCACCTCTCTCTCTCTCTGCATTTATGTAGAAAAAAGTATTTTTAATATACTCAAACCGAAAGAGAACAAACCGAAAAAGGAGGAAATTGGGGAAACTTACACAAACCTTGCATGCAAGCAGCGCGCGAGTCGAAAAAAATGGAGTGAATCCGGAAAAAATATATGATATGAAGAGCCCCGATATTAATATAATTTGCAGGCAGCTTAACTGAGAGTTTCCCCTTTATCCTTTAGCCCTCGTGTCAGCAAATCAGACACATAAGGGAGGCGCCCTTTGGTTTACCTCACCTGAAGTGCATTAAATTCTTTCCTTTCGCGATTTATGCCAAGTCAAAGCCAAGGGGGAAAGTCATTCCTTTAAAAAGAAAGGGCTAGTTATAGCGAGGGGTAAAGACGAAGTTGGGAGTTCTCTTGGTAATTGAAAAAAAGGTTTAATATTTCCTGAGTTTCGCTAAAGCCGATTTTCTGGCATAAGAATAAGAAATTAGTTTAAAAATGGAAGCATTTATATTAAATTTTATTCTGAATCAGTTACTTTGTGTGCTGAATTTTTTATTTATTTTGATGTTCCCTTTTATGCGACACATACGAAATCATAAAATAATATTTGCAACATTTTGAATTAGGTCACACTATCAGTAATCAGTTGGTTAGTTCAGTAAGCAAATAGGTCACACTATTTGTATATTTTTTTTTTTTCAAAATCCATTTTAATTAAGTATCTTGATTAGGCTTCAATTGGCTTTCCTCTTTTGCACGGCGTTGCCACATAATTTATACAACGTTAAGGAAATCAAGTGATGATTAAGGTCACTCTTTTTTTTATCCCAATTCGATAGAATGTTTTCATGAAATGTTCTTAGGTTGAGCATAAGCATTGTTAACGAACACGCTGATATCAAAAATTTACATTAAAGATATTATAATTCTTTTTATTATAATTAAAAATGACTTTCAATACTTTTTGACGTAATAATATTTTAATTACTTTTTCTGGAACCATTCTTGTGAAATCCATAAATTTATTTACTGTTTTTCTTATTTTGTTATTATAGACATCGAATTTTGTACAGATTCCGAATATTTCCATGATTCACAACACACATAATACCTTCCAAGCCATATAAAATCGCATAATAACCATACAAAGAGCATTAAAAACCTTAGATGGAACGAGCAAACGAAAAGTAATGAAATCCGCACGTAATTGCATTGCCCGTAGACACAAAAGACGATGACAATGTGAGCGCCAAACTCTCCAGCTCCTCCTCTGTGGCAAAGACCCCTCTCTCTGACCCCGCCATAAATTGTAAATAATTTATAACATTTTTGCAAAGTTTCGCTTTGCTTTGGGCCTTTGTTTTGTGGATTTTCTGTTTAGATTTCATTCATTAATAGGACTTTTATGACTTTCAGACTTCTCCCCCTTTCGGCCCCCATTTGTTGCATTTTTATGTTAATCGCTGTTGTGCTCAGAGTTCTACTGCCATTTCCTATGGCTGTGCCTTTTACAAATATTCCTCATTTGAGGTGAAATTGCATTTTGCCGCTGCTGCTTTTGGGCTAATTATTGTTTGGCCCCGTCGCGCCTGACATGCATATTTGCTGTTATGTGTCTTTTAATTGCTGTTCTTGCCGCTCGCCATGGAAAAATATGCAAAACTCGATGAGAAATGTTTCCTTGTAATGCCACACAGCCGGAGAAAATGCAGTGTGCTGGAAAGTGGGAAAGTGGGAAAATGGGGAAATGACAGACTTTGCCTTGCCTTTGCCAAAATGTGATTTTTATCAAGCGCAACGTGTGGAGGGAGGAGCAGTGTGTGTTTGTTCTGGGGCCTGCTTACGTTATAAATCATCCGCACATCTGTCATTTATGGAGAGTTCGCTCAGTGAGAAGCTTTTGAATTTTATAACAGATAAACAAGAGGGTACAGGGTTCATCTCAAGCTGAATTCTTTCTTTTATGGCTTGGAAACATTTTCTAATGAACTAGTTGTTGATATTTCCGCATTTTGGAATTTCTCTACCCATTTTAATTGACCCTCCCTTGTCCAGATTTCACATAAACACATATTTGTATTTATTATCTCGAAAAACTTTTACTTTGCCTCATTCCCTGGCTGTTTGTTTTAACCATGACGTCTGTTCTGGCCTTCTTTGTTGCCACACACTCCTCCTACCCGGGCTATCTCTATTTATTATTGGTCTCTGCTTTCGGCTGGCTTTTCTCCGCGGAGACGTCATCATGCGTTATCTTCACAAGCCCCACATATTTAGCGATATTTATTTCCCCGTTTGTCTGCCATATACTCTGGCTGTAAAGAATTGCGTGGCGAAGAGAGTTCTATTTCTATTTCTATTTGGTAGTTGTTTTGCGGCTATTTCCGAGACACTTTAATGGCTTTTAATTGTGGTGGAAAGAGTGTGTGACTGAACAAAAGTAATTTCACACTCGCTGACTTTTCGGCAACGGCAACGACGGCGGCTACGGCCTCTACGAAAGTGCAAAACAATTTTTCTTTTGTATGTTTTATAGGAAACCCAGGCTTTCGAAAGCCCAAACTCCTAGCCGCGATCCCCCCATGCTGGCACTTTTCGGTGAGATATTTATTAGCCACAATTTGGCAGGCAGCACAAATTGGCAGCTCTCTGTCTCAGTCCACCTGGACGGGCGGCTTTCATAAAACGAAAATTTATTATTTATATCAACTCTTTTGTGCTATTTGCCGTGTCAATTCGTGGGACATGGCCGAGGCCATCTACAATTTGCCAGGTTGGATCCATCCCCAGAGCTTCCACCTCCCTTAAATCTTCAGCCAAATTATGAGAAAATCTTGTGGACCAAAGCGCATTTGTCACAATTAAGCGCTGGATGGAAAATTATAAGAGAGAAGCTCTGCTGCCCCTGTTAAAGTTTTTTCTTCTCCGCTTGAAATAATGCAAAGCCCATGGAAAAAAAAGGGAAAAACTTCTGCCACGTTGACGTTGCCATCGACATTGGCGACATGGGACCGCGCCTCACCTGCGGTTTCGGTTTACCTTCTTCTCTCTTTTTTTGGCAGTCCCCGGCTGCTGGCCTTCTTTCCGCTTCCCTGCCCTCGCGCTTTTGGCCAGGTCTATTATGATGGCTGGCAACGTCAGTTTTTGAAGCTCTTCGCCATGAAATATGCAGAGAGCAGTTAAAAAACTTTTTATTTGTATTAATCAAACAGAGTTATTCCTTCCCCTCTCACTTTTGACAACAATGGCAGCAACTGCATTATAAATAGGCGCAAAGACTGTCTGGAAAAATGGTCGCGAAAAAAGGGCGGCAAGGTGCTGTGATTGTTTCGACATTTCTGACAATTATCGCTTGAACATATTTCAATGAAGGTCCCCCGTAATGGGTGGAGGCGGACTCAGGGCTCAAGGCAGCGATGACAAATTAGTTTGGCCATAAAACTGGAGAGTGCGATCAAAGCAAACAATTTGTCGCCAATTCCCTGTCCTCTGACTGCCTTCGAACGAGAGTGTGTCCTCTGCCAAAACGTGAGCCATATAAAAATCGCATAAACAACTTCAACTGCCACTACAACGACGCCCTGAAAAAATAACTACATCAACGTCATCATTGGGACTAAAGTGTGACTGGGGAGGGCTCTGGAAAATCCTTGCCACGCCAGGGATGCGTGCGTGATTTTTTACTACTTTTTTTTTTACTTTCGATGAAGAACTTTTAACTTTGTATATAAATATACTGTCAGGCTTAAAAATGTAGTCTTAAAAGACTTCTTTTTAACAAATGCATTTGATTTTATTTATTTTTATTTAGCAAATAAAACAGAAGTAGAAAAGTATTTCAAATTAATATATATTTATAATTCTGTAATTAAATTAAGTAAGGAATCTACAGTGGACTATGAGATTCCCGGTACCCAAGGCTTTGTGCTTTAACCTAAAGGTCAGATAGATATGGCTAAGTAACTGGGTATAGACAAAGATCAATATAATCGCTAAAATGCCATACATTTGATTTGCAGTATGCAAGCCAAATCGTGGTCTCTCTTCTGGCACAAAGTTGGAGTTGGAGATATGTATCTTTTTCTGTTTGAAACCTAGATATTCGGTTGAAGTTGAGTTATGATACCCTTGTACCCTAAGGAGGTCAGGTATAATGATTAAGATTTTTGAAGGGTTCTAGCTAACTGGAATTTTATTGAAAAATTCCTGGATCCCTCTGAGAATTGAGTTTAGAAAATGTTCAAATATCTTTGTTAATCTCATAAATTTGAGCTACAGTTCATACAGAATATTTTATTTGATGGAGTTTCATCACTTTTTTAAGTACAAAAATCTGTCCTATGGACTTACAACTTTTAGCTCAATGTAAAAGCTGTAAAAGTTATCATAATTAAATACAATTATCATTTATTTCTATTTTTATATGTTTGAAACGCAAAAACCTTTCAATTTAGAACAGAAATTTTGAAAAAATATTTTTTGAAATGGATATATATTATCCCTTTCTAAGTTTAAAATGAGTTATGATCGCAAAATCACTGCCAGATCCCTGGTTCGTGTGAGCCCACCTCTGTGGAGAAACCCAACACAACCCCACGCATAGTCTGAGCTTTGCAGGGGTATTGGCACCCCTTTTCCTGGAGACCCGCCCCACCGTCTGGCGTTTGCAATTTGGCAACACATTTTGGTTACGCGGCCTTTTACTGACAAACTGGCAAGCGAAGTCGCTACGCTCTGCTCCGGTCCGCTCCGCTCCAAGCACTTTATATAAATTGTGTACAAATACTTTTTATGGCTCTTCGAGTGCAACCTATTGGCTCTTTGATATACGACGATGTGCGAGTCGGTTTCGGAGTCGTGGTCGGAGGATAGAGATGTGTCCGCTTTTATTACACATTTTTGCCAAATTACAGTTTGGCCGCAAAGTTTATTTAGCCGGCGAGTTGCGTGGCATTTTAATAAACAGAAAGTTGGTTCGATTTACGTTGCAAGCTCCATTAAGTGTGGGTAATTATTCAATGACTCAAAACCGAACCGAAAAAGTTTGCCACGCATTCTGCCAGCTAACTGAAAGCTGAAAACTGAAAATGTGGACTAAAGGGGGACATCTTGGGATGTGATAAATGGATAAATGCAGAAACTCGTTTATTAATGTTGACATTATAGCATTTCTTGCCTCCTTTACTGTTTCGCCTTGTATTCTCCCAACTATAAATCATGGCTCTAAACTGATTTACATTTTTGTCGCATTTATGAATGTCCGACAGTTGCACCTGTTGGGCGTCACAGGTGGGGCAAGCGTGGGGAGGGAAATTGCTGGAAAAAGATATGCAAAATTGATTTATAAAAGTCGGGCTACCGACTTGCGCTTTCAGTGCACTCTACATCCATTTTCTCACTCGTTTTACAGATGGCGAACCCATCAAGCTGCCCGACAATTTGGAGAGCCTGCCAAGAGCCGACAGTTTTCCATCACAGCGCCATCGTTGGAATACAAATGAGGTCAGTTTTAGTTCTAAGTTTGTTCTAGTATTTCTGTTTGTATTTCCCTGCCTGCCTGCCTGGCATTTCTGTTTCTATTTGCATTTGATTGCACATAAAATTGTCGAAACGGGGAAGTCAAGTGAAAGCCAAGTCGTCGCCGTCGTCGCCGAGTTCTAAGGGGCGACTCCAAGGGTTCCCTGGGACAGTTGACAGGCGGATGAGCCTGCCAGTCCCCGGCCAGGACACTTTGACA
Organism: Drosophila asahinai; assembly: GCA_008042795.1. NCBI lineage: Eukaryota > Metazoa > Arthropoda > Insecta > Diptera > Drosophilidae > Drosophila > Drosophila asahinai. The sequence continues at coordinate 52,249 of VNJZ01006527.1, forward strand.
GCCTTCGACGACGGCTCTTCCTTGCCCCCGTTTCCTGGAGACGCCACACACACTCGCTCCTATATGCAGATTAATGAGATGGTGGTCAGTCTATTAGGAAACGCTCCGCGACGTTTTTATTGCGCCACAAACTATAATGCAAACTCGGGTTAAACTAGCGCTTCGGGATCTCTGCCCGCTTTTTAAAAACCTGACCACGCGTCGCCGAAAAGTTCGCTTCCGTGTTTGTCCACTTCCCATTTATTTATTTTTTCTCCCCAGGCTTTAGTTCGGTTTGCAATAAAAGTTTTCGCTCGCGGAAAATGAGGGAACAACAACCGAAAAACAAAATAAAAAGGGAGACAATTCTTTGCAATGAGCTTGGCTTGTTGTTTTACTTGTGAATTAAGCGCTACCGCAAATATTCATTTGGACAGTTGTAAAGTTCGCGCTGGTGGGGTTTTTTGGGCGAGTTTTTTGTGTTTTTTCGTTATCGGCTTTTTACACACTCTTGCCACAAAGTTGACTAAATTAATAGAAGCTGGAATGTAAATAAATGGTTCTAGGAATAATTTAAAAATTAGTAAGATTAGGTACATATCTGTAAGGAGAGGATCACAGATAGAAAGCTAACAAATAAATACAATTTTATTATCATAAACATAAGAGAAGCCTGGAAAGGAAAATTGATTGTAGTCATTGTGAATTTGCACTATAGACAAGTTATAAAATTTTCGAGTGAAGTTTATTGAAAACTTTATTCAATTTTAGGGTATTTTAGGTATTTTTAAGAAAATTTGAATATTGGTTGGCCATTTTTTGATGCGTTTACCACTAGCTCATAAAGAAATGTTTTTTTAAAGAGTCCTAAAAACATTTTTATAAGGGAAGAGGTAAAAATACATTTTTTGAAAATGAACGAATTTTGCATAAAAATAGTTATGACTAAAAAAAAGCTATTTAACTCTATTAAAGGTTACACTTAGAGACAAACTTGCAGTTTGATTACATTGGTTCGCTGAGCGTGTGCTGGCAGAGGCCTGGCAAAGAAATTTGATAGTTCGCGGGTCAGGGTTTATTTTCTAAAGTGATTTGAAATCGCTGCTGATTTTATTAACACCATAAAAAATTTAAAAATAAATTAAAATTAGATTTCTGAAGACTGCCCAAGACGATTTATATATCAAGTTATTTTGGAAATAATAAATTAAATTTAATACCTGTCCCAGTGAGGGCATTAACTAGTTGATTAAAATAAAGTAAACCTTTCGGAAAGCAAAGAACCCCAGGACATGGCCAGCTCCAGCCCAGCTCCAGCTCCGAAATCCAGCAGCAGGACTTGTGAAGCGCCACTACCTACGGTCCAGTCTCCCTCTCCCTGCATCAGCATGCAAAAATTACAAAATGTAGCCGTGTTCGGGGCATAAATAAAATTACGCACGCTTATTTTAGTCTGCTTACAGGGAAAAACGGGGCAGATGTGGGCCCCAGCCCAGCCTCCTCCTCTGTCGCTTTAACCACATGGTTTTAATTTGGCATTTAAGCAGTAGCCGGCAGCCGCCCGGGGCCAAAAACCAGAGCACTCGACCCTGCTCATAAAGCAACTGCAAAATAATAGCAGCAACACCGGGAACGTAGCCGGATCCAACGACGACCATGTGCGGTTGCAAAAAGGCGCAGCTTAAAAATCAAAAAGTTAAATTGATAATGAGTCGCAATTTTATGTTTATTTTTTTGCGCCCCATTCGTTTTCTGGGTGACCCGAAGTGGCCGTTCTGCGTTGGTCACCCGAAAAGGACCACTTGACTGGAAATGATTAAGTGGCATGGTTGGCACAAATTAGTCCCCGGTATACTTGTTCTAAGGGAAGGAACCAATGCATTCGAAATGGGTGTGAAATGGAAATAAATTCCTTGGGTTAAGAAAATATAAATTGATTTCATTATTTTTATTAAAAGGATGCTCCGATTTTCACGCTCTTGATTTTGTGTTAGGGAGAGGTGCGCAAAATGGTTGCTTGCTGAAAAATTGCTTGCATATTGCAGTTCAAATGTATGGTCGACAAAGTTATAAAATTTTAAAGAAGATTTTTGTCAAAATTTGGCATGCGATCAATTTCCTAATAATAAGAATTGAATACAATTTCTACCTAGACACCTAGTTCAGACAGAATGTACAAAATGCAAGAGTGCGATTTAATTTTTATTTTATTTTTTAATCTATCATATTTAAATGCAATTCTAATATAGTATGATTTTATATTCCATTATTCGCAGTAGAGTTCATCAAAACCTGTTCCTAAGTTTGTTTTATTATCAATTTCCTAACCATAGGACGGATTAAAGATCAAATATATCTTTATTCATTTTTACTTCTCCCTTGCAAGTTTCACTTTATAAATTCCTGTTGTCCTTAAGTGTTTTTGACTAAGCCTGCCTGGATGATTGATGCATCGTTTGTTCCTCGCTTTGAGGCGAAAGTGTTGAAATAACATTTGACTAAGGCCACGCCCATTTGGCGAGAATCGGGGAATGCGCTGAGGTGGGCATAAATTCTTAATGCCTTGCTCCGCTCCGAGTATGTGCCTGGAATTCATCATAAAGCGAGGGCAGGAGTGTGGTGGAGTTGGTCGTAGGTCGTAGGTCGCCCTCGGGCCATGCATAAATAAGCGAGAGCCATCCATCTATATATATGTATATCTATCTTTCCATATGTCTCTCCATATGCTCCTTTCGCCAGCGGAAAGGCTAAAGTCAGGGGCAATTCTGGCCAAAATGCAAACGTTTGCCACTTGACAAACACGCGCCTGTGATTTGCTCTCAGCCTCCCTCAGCCTCAGCCTCTTCCTCCCATATTCCCGATATACAATTTTTATGACACTCGCAAATGCTGCGATATCTGCCCCAAAACTGAGACATGTGGCTGCACAGCTGAGGATGCTGGGATGCTGAGGCTGCTCCGGCGAATGTGAATGGATGGATGGCCACTTTGCATTATTCATGCAACGTCAAGGAAGCAAACAAATTGATAACTTTATCGGCAAAACATGCAATGAAATGTCTAAAATGGCCAAAATGAAAAGCAAAGCCAGTTCCCTGTGAACTTTCGCTGACTCTTACTGTTACTGTGTGATTTGCATTCGAATGTCCTTTGAGTGTCTAAAGTCTTCAGCTCGCTTTTAAGCTGACTGGCACGGGCATTTCAAATATGCACACAAATTGCACTCGGGATGCGTCTCTGCTGCTGCCACTGCTTCCTTTTTTTTTTTGGCCTCCAGCCTGGTTAAGTGTCAACTGGCGGCGACACCTGTAAATTGTGGTTAACACACTGCCTCTGGCCCTCCATTCACCTCCATCCTGTGGCCGGGTCCGCTTTGCGGTCAAATGAAATTTCTAAAATGTTTTCCTTTGTTTTATGGCGCAGAAATCCTCCTCCTCTCCAGCTTTTTGGCGGAGGAAATGCCGCGAGTTCCGTGACTGGGCACTGGGCACTGGGCACCAAAGCACCGGAGCCCATTAAGTCCGGAAATTGTTAGCACGTTAGTTAAGGTCAGTTAGCCAAGTTAGAGGGGGCTTTTGGAAAGTACCCAGAGTTCCAGTGTCGCAGCAATGATAAGCCTGCTATCTGGGAATATTTTCACCAAGATAAATTAGAGATAGGCAAATATTGGAATATTTATAAAGGTCTGTGATTTTGTGTCTTCCAGGAAATCGCAGCGATTCTTATCAGCTTTGATAAGCACGGCGAGTGGCAGTCCAAGGAGGTTCGAACCAGGTGAGTCATAAAGCTAAGAATTAGGAAATTAATCTAATTAAAATTAAAGATCAACAATAACTGGGGAGAATGTACTGGAAACTTGCTAAAAATACTGTTAGGAGATGAAAACATTATATTTTATTAATTATCATTTCCCCTTTCAGACCCAAGAGCGGCTCCCTGTTGCTCTACTCCAGGAAGAAGGTCCGCTACCGACGCGATGGCTACTGCTGGAAGAAGCGCAAGGATGGCAAGACAACGCGCGAGGATCACATGAAACTCAAAGTACAAGGCACGGAGGTGAGTCTGAATCGTTTTCACATCCTGTTTGTTAGCTGCACAATTAGGCAATTAGCCCTAAGGAAACCGTCCTCAAGCCGGCCATTGGCGTCATTTGTCAAAGGTCTAAAAAAAAGTGGCTTAAATTCCAGCTATTTCCTTGGGGCTCCCAGTTTTTTTTTTAGCCGTTTTCTTGACCGTACAGGGGTTCTTTTTTGGGTGAGTTATGATTTCCCGCCGGAAGTAGACAGAAACTTACGGTGTCCTGGCCGGGGATTCCTTCATCCGTTTCATCCAAGTGGCAAGTGTTTGCCCAAGGATTGCCATTGCCTGCTAATGAAATAAGCCTTGCCAAGGGTTAAGCTTATTTATAATGTCTGTCTGTCTGTGTCTCGTTGGAGGCATATCCCCCGACCAGTCAGTAGTCCATTACAGAAACATAAAAACATTTGGCAATTTCACGCCAATTTTTTTTTAGTCAGCTCTGCTTGTGCCGTTTGTTTTTATTTTAATTTTTATTTTAATACGTGGACGGCGGCAGAGATTTATGCAGTTGGCCGTGCTGGCGGGGTGCCGTCTTCTTACATGATAACTGGGCCCAAAGCGAGGCGGGCCAGGACAAAGGAAGTGCCAAGGGAAAAGCAGAAGAAGTCAGCGGCATATCGCGGCCAACGAGAGCCAACAAATTTATCAGCGGGCACAAGGAGTTCCCCTTCTTGCTAGAAAAAGGAAAATGCACAACTAAGATAGAAAAAAGTGTAGAAAAAGTCTTGAGAACAAGAAAAATGCGCAACGAAATGTTTTATAAGTCAGAGGGAAACCCTTTTCCGTAGCTCTTCCGTTTCAGTTCGCCGAGTTTCGGTTTGAGTTTGAGTTCTGATTTTTGGCACTTACCAGGGACCAAGGAGCAGGGACCAAGACCAAGTGGCGCCCCAAAGCGTGGGCGGTCGGTAATTTAATTTGAGCTCCTCGTTTTTATGTTTTCCAATTAAATGGATTTGCTCTCCGCGGGGCACCGCGCGAGAGCTGCGTGTGTGGATCCCAAAGTCCCGATTTTTCTATTTTATGCTCTTGTTTGTGCTCTGCCGGATTGATAAATTGAATTTCCCTCGATTTGTGCCCCCTTCTTTCTCCACAGTGCATCTATGGTTGTTATGTACACTCGGCCATATTGCCCACATTTCATCGCAGATGTTACTGGCTGTTGCAGGTAAGTGTGGGGGCCTTTCCTCCTCTCATCTTCAATGCTTGAAAAATCTCTCTCCACAGAACCCGGACATTGTTTTGGTGCACTATCTGAATGTGCCGTATCCGGATGATAATAAAATGGCCGTGATAGCGCCCAGCATCACACTTTGGGGCGACAAGAAGGAGTGGACCAAGGAGGAGCTGGTCAGCCAACTAAAGCCCATGCGTAAGTTTGAAAGGAAATTAAGGATTTTTACGTTAATTAATTATATTTAAGCAGATTTTATATAGAATTTGAGGAAAGATATTTAAAAAAAAATTAATATATAGAATTTATTTAATCGTTTCGATCACATTATTACAAAGATATTGCTTTTTGGAAAAAACAACAATTATTTATTTCTTTTATTTAAAATACAATTAATAACTATATTTTACTTGTAATAAAGCAAGTAAGAAAGCTACAGTCGAGTCTGTCCCACTATGAGATACCCGGTACTCAAAGCTTAGTATTTAAAATTAAACGTTATATTGTTATGAGAACTTAAATCTAACCAGAAAAATTTTGCTAGGCAAATGTAGCCTTAAATATGTTGAGCAACACCTTCAACTACACCAATACCTCGCTATACGGCCACTTCTTATACGGCACTTCCATATAACGGTTCTTTGGATTTACGGCCTAAAATGTTTTGCTTTAACGGCAAATAAAAATGTATTTCGATGTCGATCTATGTGATTTTAAAATAATTTATTCACTAATCGGCTTTTTGCTTTGCTACCAAATCTCGTGTATAGTATATAGACCGTATAGCGAGTTAAGGGTGTACTTTCAAATACTTTTGAGTTCTATGAGTACACTCTTACTACAGTCTGTAAGCTCTATCCCTAAGATTAAAGAGACTGGTTTCCAAATTCTGTATGGAAAGGAGCTTAAAATTAGTAATTGCTGATTTCATAATTATCTACAATTATTATTTCTAAGTAATAAATAATAAATGTATATATATTTCTTAGTCTCCACAGTTAATTCGGATGATGACTCAGACTCTGGCAACGATATAGAGATATCGGTGAGTACAAAAATCCCTATTTACTCCCACTTCCAAAAAAGAACCCCCTAATTGGATTTATTTAAAATGTTCCCCCCAAAGACGGCAGAGACAGTGGAGTCCATAGTCTGTCAGCTGATGGAGAAGCAGAGATTGTCTCGCCAGGCAGCGCTGGTCAAGCAGCTGGACTGCGGTTGCGGGGATGGAGGATGTGCGGACGGCAAGACCTGCACGCATCCCGTGATGCGGCGATCCGGGGCCATACTCAAGTCCTCGGTGCAGGAGAAACGCCTGGGCGAGGGCTTCAATGGCAACACGCCCAATGTGGTGGTGGCCAGCAAGCTCTACTCCCGCTGGGCGGAGCGACCGAGGCAGCACCTGGACGGTCACGGGCAGTTCCACAATGCCACGCAGCAGTTGCCGCAGGAGTCGGCCATCAAGTTTCAGATCATTCCGCCGCAGCAGCAGCAACAGCAGCAGCAACAACAGCAGCAGCAGCAACAGCAGGCGGGGCATGGGGATGGTGGCTATCAGCAGTATCGAGGAGCCAGTCAAATGCTGGCCGCAAGAAGCAATCTGGTGATGCAGCAGCAGCAGCAGCAACAGCAACACCAACAGCAGCAGCAGCAGCAGCAGCAATACCATCAGCAGCAGCAACAGCAGCAGCAGCAGCACCTCAGCCTGCAGAGATTCGTGGCCAGTCAGAGCCAGAACTCGGTGCATCTCAATCAGCAGCACAGGCTGCAAATTGCCAATACAACAATCACGGCCACAGGCAGGGATCCTGCGGCAACAGGAGCAGCTGCAGCAGCAGCAGCAGCGGCAGCGGCGGCTGTAGTCGCCTCAAATGTTATGGACACCGAACTAATTGAAACCCAAAGCCACAAAATCACAAACTCCGGCAGCAATAACAGCGGCAGCAACAGCAACAACAGCAGCAGCAATAGCAATGCCAGCAAGCAATTAGCAGGCCAAACAAACAACGAATTAAATGTCGTAAACAATAACGACACCGGCAACAATAATAACTTCATGTACAATCATCAGCAGCAACTCAATGCTTCCAGCAACAACAGCAACCAGCAGCAGCAGCAGCAACAACAGCAGCAACATTATTATAAATTGCAACAGACAGCAGCAACCCCAAGCAGTGGCCAACCCCAGCCCCCTGTGGAGGCCATGTGCATGTCACCGGAGCACCGCAGCAGCAGCAGCAGCAGCCAGCCCCCAGCTGCCACGTCTTCCGCTGGCAACCCCACACCCACGTCGGCTGGCTCATCCACCTCGAGTTCCTTACAATCGATTATCGATGGCAATCAGCAGCAACAAATTACAACGACGACGTCGACGGCGGCAGCAGCAACTTGTGATAATTTAATGAGCGCCAATGCGCTCTCTGAGGTGAGTAGAAACCGCAAACCCTATGTTTATGTTGATTAAATTCAAACTTGATGCACAGCAGGATGTGGGCAGCAGCAACAATCAGGCCACAGAAGCCCTCAGCAGGAGTCAGTCGCAGCAGACTCAGCCCCTGAACCCCCAAGGTTGTGCATCTTTCCGAGCTTCCAGTGATAACAGCAGCCAAATCAGCGCCAGCGAGAACAGCAGCAGCAGCAGCCACAGCAGCAGCAGCAGCGAGGAGGAGCCCCAGGCCGAGACGCTTAGCTTCTTCAATGAGACGCTGGACCTCTCCCACGAGGACATTCAGCGCACCCTGATAGCCAACATGCCGTTCAATGTGCCTCCAGCAGGAGGAGGAGCTGCAGGAGGTACAGGAGCTGCAACTGGAGCTTCCTCGGCAACAACGACAGCAGCCACATGCAGCAGCAAGGCCAAGAACAATCAAGAGGAGCCCGAGAAGAAACCTTCTCCAGGAGCCGAGGCTGAAACGGAGCCGGAGGAGGATGAGACCGACGATGTCTTTGCCAATCTGGACGCCTTCGACATGCTCGTGGAGTTTCCCGAACTGGATCTGGATGACAAGCAGGCGCTGAACAACACGGCCCTGGAGCAGGGCTCGTACTTAGGAGACCCAACGCCACAGCCGCAGCCCCGCAAGGTCCTCAACATATGCGACTTTAGTCCCGAATGGTCGTACACGGAGGGCGGGGTCAAGGTGTTGGTGGCAGGACCCTGGACGAGCAGCAATAGTGGCGCCTACACCGTGCTCTTTGACGCCCAGCCCGTGCCCACGCAGCTGGTGCAGGAGGGCGTCCTTCGCTGCTATTGCCCCGCCCACGAGGCTGGATTTGTGACGCTGCAGGTGGCCTGTGGCGGCTTCCTCGTCTCCAACTCGGTGATGTTCGAGTACAAGCTGTCCCTGCTGGCGGACGCCCCGTTCGATGCCAGCAGCTCCAACGACTGCCTGTACAAGTTCACGCTGCTCAACCGCCTGTCCACCATCGACGAGAAGCTGCAGGTGAAGACTGAGCAGGAGCTGGCCACTGACCACACCTCGCTCTACCTGGAGCCCAACTTCGAGGAGAAGCTGGTGGCCTATTGCAACAGGCTGATCAAGCACGCCTGGAGCATGCCCAGCACGGTGGCCTCCTGGACGGTGGGGCTGCGCGGCATGACGCTGCTCCATCTGGCTGCTGCTTTGGGCTATGCCAAGCTGGTGGGCGCCATGCTCAACTGGCGGGCAGAGAATCCACATATCATACTCGAAACGGAGCTCGATGCTCTCAGCCAGGATGTGTATGGCTTCACTCCCCTAGCCTGGGCCTGTGTGCGTGGCCATGTGGAGTGCTCGCTGCTGCTCTACAAGTGGAATCACAATGCCCTGAAGATCAAGACGCAGGCACAGCAGACTCCGCTGGATTTGGCCAGCATGAGGGGGCATAAGCATTTGCTGGCCCAAATGTTTCGCCTGGAGAAGGAGCGCTGCCGGAAGCCACAATTGCGCGGAGGCCTGGCCAATCTCTCGATGAACATGGGTGTGGAGGCGGATGGAGAGGAGCAGCAGCCACAGCAGAGCTTTGCCAGCTTTGATTTGGAGCTGCAGCGCAAGCATGATGGGGTTTTCCTGAGACCAGTAGCTGTGCACAGGTAAGGTGTTGTTACTAGTAGGGTTATTCTAAAGTTATTTATTTTATATATTTTATTTATTATAATCCTAACCCACACAGCAACCAAAGTCCCCCCAACAGCAGCAGTCGCTACTCCAAGCGCTCTTCCATAGACAGTGGCATCAACATGGATATACGCAGCAAATCAGGCAAGCCTTTGGCCAGGCTGCACAGGTTAGATCCTTACCTGAAAGCTCTCTATATTTCTATGAATGAAAATATATTTCCTTAGCAATTTTGAGAGCCATGACAACTATGCCCTGGGCGTGGACTCACCTTTGGACTCACTGACTGGCACCAACTGCCTGCTGTCGCCGCTGCGCAAAATGGACTTTGCTCTGTGTAAGTTTGCCCATCACCTTCACCATAAAACCCTTCACCTAGCTGTTACATAAGATAATCAAGAATCAAAACAATCAAATGCTCAAAATTTTCTCGGTAAATTCACCTAAATAGGCGAGGTGGTGTCCACGGGCGAATCGAGCCCCGTTAACGACAAAGACATCGATGACAACTCGACGAGCGCCAACGATGTGACCATTGGCAATGACTTGGCCCTGCCCGATGCCGTTGTAGGTCAGTGATGATGGTCACCGCTCTCTCTCAAACCTCTCACCCGTAATCTAAACACTGTAGCTAAAAAAAAACATACTAATACTATGTATATGGGGCTCTGGCTATCGATGTTGTTGATGTTGTTGTTGTTGCTATTGCTGTTTGTTGTTGTGTGTGTTGTGTGTGCCTTTGGGGCGGTAAATGTTCGTTATTAATAATATTGGTTATTTGCACACGTCCCAGGGGTCGGCCTCCTGTGCGCTTTTATCGATGTCTACATTTAACCAAATTACTCGTACTAATTTTAAGCCAAACAAACTAAACACTCGCCGCCTAAATTAGCCACGAATTGATCGTTGTAAATAGAAATCGAGGTGTATGTAAATAGCTAGCGAAACACTATAACCAATGCCTGTCGGTGTGTGTATAATACAAGTAATAATTCATAATTAATAATTAATAACTAACAACGACTTTGTTTATCGTGATCAATTTGGGGAGTTATTACAATTAAGAAACTGTAAAAAGTGCCCAAAACTCAGTTATGTAGACTCGTTTGCAATGTATTTGTGCTGATAGTTCTGCCCTAAATCAGTTTTTTAAAGCTTTCTTTGGCATGTTTCAGGGGATTCGGATGCCAAAGTGCTGACCCTGGCCGAGCACATAATCGCAGCCATGCCAGAACGTATTAAGGTGGGTTATTATCTTCTATAATAAATTTTTACAAAAGCTATAAATATTTATATAAACCCCAGAACGAAGCCGACGAAATGATGGTCCTGGGCAGCCCCCTGACAGAACCTCTGACCTCCGAGTCATCGGCCTTGACGGATAGCTTCATGGACCCACTGCTCGACTCGCTGCCCAACACCCATTTCGACAGCGACTTTAGCTTCGATTTCCATGACCATGGCTATCGGTATCACGATGTCAGCACGCCCTGCTCCAGTCTCAGTCCGGCCAGTTCGGGCCCGTTGCAGTCGCCTGCCAGTTACTCCATTCTAGGCACAGATCCCTCGGTCAGCTCTCCAAGTCCCCCGCCTTCGACAAAGCAGCTTACGGAATTCCTGCACGCCTCTAGCATCTCGCAGTATCCCTTCGAGGCGGACTTCTCGAAGCTAACCCTCACGGATACGGAGCAGCGGGAGCTGTACGAGGCGGCCAAGTGCATACAGAAGGCCTATCGCTCGTACAAGGGGCGGCAGAAGATGGAGGAGCAGAATAAGGAACGCAGCGCCGCCACCGTCATACAAAACTATTACAGGCGGTACAAGCAGTACGCCTACTACAGGCAGATGACGAACGCCGCCCTGGTCATACAGCATGGCTATCGCTCGTACAGGCGCAACAAGCGCTTCAAGAAGAGCGGACTGGGCGGCCTGGGCAGTGGCAGTGACCATGGCAGCGTCAGCAGCAACTCGCAGTGCTTGTCGAGCTTCTACGATCATTACAAGCAGGATCAGCAGCAGCAGCACGAGATGGGCTCGCAGCCCAGCACGCCCAAGGAAACGAGTCCATCGGGACCCTTGAAGTAAGTAATCGAAGTAAATTCGCTGCTAATTTAAAAAAAAATAAGAACTCTCCATCTCTCAGATTAAATTAGAATACATTTTAGGCTTAGGTGTTCCATTATTATTTTGAATTATGTTAGGAATTTGACTGCAATTTAATTTATTGGTGTACTGGTATTTTAGAGTGTTTGCGTATTTTTGACTGAATTGGAGTATTGAAGATAAATAGCTTCTTTTCTTTTAAGAGCATTTTTTCCTAGCAAAATTAACGTTCACTAACTCCAAAATTGGAGTATTGGTATCGGAGAAAATTTGAGTATTGGATTTCAAGAATTTTTCCTCTCAAGAGCATATTTTACCCACATTAACTTTCACTATTACCGATGCCAATACGACAACAGTCCAATGCTTTAGTTATTGAGTTTTAAAGAGTATTTTGGAGTGTTGGAGTATTTGCGATGGAGAGTTAAAACGATAAAAACACTTTCTCCCTAACTCCAAAACTGTTGTAATGATGTATATTTGGGTGTTGGTGTATTGGTATTGGAGAGGTAAACAGACAATTTTTTTTAAGAGAATTGTTCCCTAAGAAATTTTGGCTTATATTAACTCCAAAACTGGAGTATTGGTGTTGGAGAGGATTGAAGTATCAAAGAGTATTGGAGTATGGGAGAGTTGGAGTAATTGAGTATTGGAATGTTGGAGTAATGGAGTAATTAAGTAAGGGAGTATTGGATCATCGGAGCATTGGAGGGTTAGAGTATTGGAGTATTGAAGTATTAGAGTGTTTCAAGTGTTGAAGTAATAGAGTAATAGATAATTGGAGTACAGGAGTATTGGAGTATTGGAGTATTGGAGTGTTGCAGTGTTGGAGTATTGAAGTATTGGAATTTTAGAGTATTAAAAAGCATTAAAAAATATTAAGGAGTATTGAAGACTATATGTGTATTGATACTGCAGGATTGGGGATGAAAACTAATTATCTTTAAGAACATTTAACCCTATAAGGCATTACTTTCATTAACTAATTATCGGCTTATTTTTTACAGGCGAACCTACTCGCAGTCCACCCAGAATCAAGCTGCCAGAAAAATCCAACAGTTTATGAGACAATCACGCATCAAGTAAGTACCACTAATTGATCCGATTAATTGGGCTAAGTCTAACGCTAAGCTAACTGATGGGTTGTAATGTAATTTGCACGCAAGCATTTGGGATGGCAATTTGACGACTTTGGTAAGACCGCGAATGGTTTTGGTTTAGTTTTTAAACTTGTTAATTTCCTAATGGTTTCTGAAGGGCCTTACATTGATGCAAGAATTAATGCTAATTTTTTTCATTCCAAAACTCACAGACTACAGAAAGAGCGAGCCGAAAAAGAGAAGCTGGTGCACCAACGCAGGGCGGAATACCTTCAAAACTTGCAGTTTCAAGGGCAGCAGGAAATGTTGGTGTGCCACGAAAATAGGTTGGTTACTATAAATAAAATAGTTACTATATAAATTAATATTTTAACTAATTTTAACAGCAATTCCGCGGCAAGTAGTGGCAGCACCAGTGCCAGCAACACCATCAACAATCTACACCAAATACAATCCAATCAGTGAGGATCGTCAACCGAGTGAAGAACTTTTAAAACATAGGAACGAGCTGCATGTTCCATAAGAATTTATGAATAGCTTTAACAATCGAGTGAAACTTTCTACTTTCGTATTCGTTGTTCCCATTAGGACAAACCAATCCCAAGCACCTCTACATAGTGGAACTTTGTTTCTCTAAAACTCTCTAAACACAAACACACACTGAATTAGTAGCAACTAAACCTGCACTTTGATTCATTTGCCTAACGAATTTTAAGAAACATAGTAGCCTAGGTTAGTGTTTTTTTAAGGTACTACTTAAACCTAATCTTAAACCTTAAACCTTAAACCTAACTGAAGATCGGACTCCAGGGAGAAGATGAGAACACAATTTTTCCATTTGTCAACTCGAAAGAACTTATTACCGAAGCCTTTGAAAAAAACAACTTTTTAACTCCAATTGTAGTGGAAACGTAGCCTGCAATATATTATATATATATACATATATACATACGATTTAAACCAATATTACGCATGTGTATGCCTCTATATAGTTACATTTGTATATAGATATGGCCCTAAATAAACTCTAGTCTATTTTAACGTATGTATTACCAAGCTCTGCGATGCGACTATGCTTGTCTCTAAAAAAAAAACAAAAAAAAACATAAACCCAAAGCATTAATCCTCGATCCTAACTAGTAGCTCCCTAGGTCTAAGCTTGAGACTCCACTTGAAGTCCAAAAAACGTTGTTGTTGATTTCTAAAATCAGATTCGTGTGGAGTCTTTGATGTTTCACAGAAAGCAAGCTCTATTCTAATTTCCCCTAAGCAAGTACTTACTACGATAAATGTGTACCAAGTCCTAACTTATCTAGAATAAGCCTAGCTAATGATAGAAGAAATCGAAGAAGGAGGCTTCCCCATGGAATTTCCAACCTTCTGCTGTCGCGCTACCCCAAAATATATATGCAAGAGAGAAGAGTTTTTAAACTATAAATGTAACAATAAATGAATTTTTGTAAATTATTTTTGTCCGTCCACATTGTTAGCTTTCATAACATACCAACAAGAACATATATACTTACAAATATACAAAATATGATATAGAAAGAGATACTGACAACACAAGGAAACCATTTTTAAAGGACCCCTCAAGTTCTTATTAACAAACACAGACAGACACTGGCGGCAAACATAGAAATAGAGGCACTTACCTCCAAATCCCAAAACTCACAAGTGCAAAGTGGTCTGTAGGTTGACTTTTTCTCAACGATAATCAGAGGGAAGTATGATGGATGTGGGGGTGGTGGTATCTAGGATTTATCACATTGTTAACTATTTAACTACGAAACTATTATACTTAATTCGCACTATTATATATTACTCTACGAAACTTTGATTGCATTTTGCTCCAACTTAACTATGTATAAATCTGATAACTGATTCGAAATGAAGACTAAATACGATTTCACTACTCAACTGACTTAAGAATTGCAATCAATTTTGTTAAAAACTGTCTAGGCAGGGTGTTAGATATGTATGTAACAGCTGAAAACTAAAACCAATTATAATTGCAATATTTGCACATACTACACACTAAACACTACACTCGACACACTACACTATAAAACACACACAACAAATTTATAAACCTCAAAGTAGCAACCTGAGTGTGTTTTAAGGCAAGGAAGCAAGTCTTTTTAGATAGAGCAAGGCGAGCAGGCGAGGCCAAAAGGCAGAGAAAACTTAAGTACCTTAAGCCAATTGGCACTAAAACTAAACTTAAATCTAACAAAAAAAAGAAGAAAAAACCATTAGAAATACCAAAATAACAAACTATGTATCTATATCGAAGTGGATAATATCCTAGCGGATCGTAGGGCATTTCCCCGGCCTATATAGCCTCTAGTTTTGTTTGAACGTTTTTCTTTCAACTGAACTAAAGCTAAATCTAAATCTAAAGCTAAACACCAAGATTGTTTACTATCTAACGAAACTTTACACAATACGAATATAATATAATTGGATATTTGTACTCACATATCTGTTAGATAATTTACACCTATCTTCGACTTATTACAACTTCTAAAGTGCGAGGCAAGAGGTCTTCTTCCACTTCGACTCTGACTTCAACTCCAACTTCAACTTCAACTCCAACTTCAACCTCAACTTCAGCTAGTTAAATAATAACCAAACTCTCCCAAGGAATCCAAATTAAATTCAACTAATTGAAATATATACGGCAGCTTGAATTTGAATCGTTTGTTTCCCCGTTTCAGCTTAGTAGATCGATAAAAACTGTTAACTAAACCCTTAAGCGAAATATACCTAGAGTGTACTCATTTTAAAAATATTATACCTAACTTGTACGGGATACTTAGCATGAACTATACACATTATATCCAAGCAAGCTAAAGAATGTTTAACGAAAATCAACGTATTATATATGTACAGACACAGACTCAGACTCAGACACCACAAACAAAGCATAGAGTTATACATATATACAAGATATATATATTGTAAAACGACTTTCCAGTTTCTGTAAAATTGTAATTACATCCAATAAAGTTTAATTCAACACTTTAGCAACTCCTGCCTTATCTTTCTCTCTTCCTGCCGACCTGACAAACCAATTAGTAATCAATTTGTCTAAGTGAGCCGCCGAGCAGCCGAGCAGCTGGCGCCAGTCATTATCAATGGATTGTCCTGCGACTAACCCTATCTGCTCAAGGAAAGTAACTTCAGGTAAGAAAAAACGTAACAAAACCCTCAGCTGCTTTGCCTGGGTCATTGGGCATTTCCTTTTCTCCCAGTTTTCCTTTTTCCCGGGCCCCGGCTCAATTAACACTTGCCGCGCTGCGGGGGCGGGGATGAGCTAATGGGGCGTGGACGCAGACACATCTGTATCTCTATCTGTTGCTGGCTGTTGCTGCGTTGTTTCGTAATTACGAGCACAATGCAAAATGCCAAGGCATTCGCACTCGCACTCGCTGCCAGTGTCTTGTTAATAAATCGCCCTGCTCTCCCGACCTTTTGCCGCTGCCTGGAAATCGGATGCCGGAGCCTTTCCGCTTTTCCAGCTCAATTTACACTTGTTTATGGCCAATCGCCGCATGCTGTTTAGTCCAACAAAAAAACAAAATATATAATTTTCCGAATGCGATTTTCTCGCTCCTCGGGCCTGATCGCTTCACTGGCTGCCTGCTTGGCTTGACATTCGGTCCGTCGGCAGCGGAAGCTGCTCCGCTGGGTAATGTGAAACCAAGCGTTGCCCTCCGTTAGCGCTTTCCAGCCACAACAATAAACCGAAAGCAATTCTCCAGTCTCTCTCCAGTTTTTTTATTATTGTATTTCGGTTTTTTCGGTAAAGAGTCGTTGTTTAGTCGGAATTTTCGGGCTATTCATGATTGTTTCATGGCAGCGCAATGCTTGGCTTTGTTTTCCTGTGTGTGTGTTTTATATATTATTTTATGGTCATTGAGTGACGCTGCCACTGTGGAGTGGCGTAAGCCGTAAGCCGGCTTCCATTCACCACAAAGGGCAAAGGTAGCCAATAAAATCTGAATGGGCTGTTTTTTAGGTTCTAATTTCATTTCATTTCATTTGGCTGTTTAGCCAAAATGTGAAGTATTTCAGTCACAATAAAATTAGAAATTAATTACCAAACAAAAGACTTGAACAAAAAACTTGACCCAAATAAAGCTAATGTCGATGTCGTGGAAATATATAGAAAATTTACATATTTTAAACCCTTCGGAATAGAATAGATTTTTCCCTTCGGAAAATAGATTTATTGTGTAGAAATAAAAAAGAATGGATGCTAAGTCTGAGAAACTGAAGTTGTTCATTTAAATTGTACCGATAGCTCAAAGGGCTGGCACAAAAAATAGTGATCGAAATTTTATACAATAAATACACTAGTGATCGAAATCTTATACAATAAATACATAAATAAAAAAACTTTAAATACTTAAAAAAAACACATTATTTCGAGTTGATAGAAAAATCGACAATACCTTGTTGCTTTTAGACAAAGAACAAATTAAATACTGCAAAGTAATGTCGATTTACCAATTCTTTTCCAATTTCTTTGCCAACTTTTCCTATTGAAGCTGTATTTATTTATTATTATTATTTTTTTGTCAGACTTGAGTTTTGCTCAGAGAGTTTTAGTTCTAACGGACAGACTGTTGGACAAATAGACGGACAGGCTTACTGGCAGACATGCCAAATTTACTTGACTGTTAAAGAAAAATATATAAACAATATAGAGTCGTAGTTTTTCCTTCATTGCAAATTTCTGATTAAAATAGGGGTCTGTTAAATGGAAAATTTATTATCCATTTTATTTCCTCAATAATTTTGAGGAAGTATAGTTTAATGAATTTAAATAAATTACAAAAGCAGAATAATTTCTCTGTAAATATGCTGAATTTAAAATTGATTATTTAACCATTAAAAGGGCACGCGGCAACCTCAAACACTTTTACGAATAAAAATCGTATATTTTGTTGATCTTCAGCCAGCCTTTCTGGTGCAAAATAGTTGCTAGAAAAAACCTAATTTATTGAGTGTTTACAGCTTTGTTAATACCTAGAAATTACTTAGGACGTAACAAAACGAAATAACAAAAAAACCGTTTCCGACCTTAAACAGTGTTTTTTTTAATTGCTCCTAAATCTCCAGAGGTGGCAGGAACTCATACGGGCATTAAGATGGCATTAAGACAATTGGTTCCCCTCCCGCGGCGACACCCACAATCCTCGTGAGCGGCGCAACAATGTTGCAGCGACATTTTCACGCTGCTGCTGCTGCGGCTGCTAATCAGCGATCGATTGGCTGCCATAAAGAGACTTTGGAGGGGCCATAAAACAATTATCTCTGAATTTAAAAGTCTTGGCACACAATAAACTAAGCCTTAGTAGTGGGTACTTGTCTGCAATCTGGGTCAGGCCCACTCTGATTGGGCCTCCGATCGGGAACTGACGGTGACGGCATTATTGGCGATAATAGACGTCAACCATTATTGGGATTAACACCGAGCGCATCAGCTCTAGCTGTGAGTCAGGCCCTCGAAACTGACTAAGATACTTACTGAGGTAAACAACAATGGTTGTTCAATTGTTTTCGCGGCACCTGTTTATTGTTAGCTGTCAGCGCTTTCCACCAAACTGTTTAAATTAACTTAATTGCATTTAATAGGCTGCCATCGAGTGTTACTCCAACTGCACTAAACACATCTTGTAGCCCGTCAAGATACGTACACGCTGGCAGCGAACAGCGAATTCTTCGGGCCCGTTCCGTGAGAAGTGAGCCTGTCTGGCGGCCTGCCCAGGAATTAGCATAAATGACATATCAATTAAGACGACACACGTATCCGAGAAATGCATTAGATGCTGGCTGAGACTTTGCCTCCTTCTTGGCCAGCTACCGTTTGTGGAGGGAGCAGGTTCGTCGAAGAGTTGGCAGTGGAAAATAAAAAATGAGCAAATTTCCCAACTGGTCAAGAGGCGGACTGTAAATAACTGTCGATAAATCATTTTGAACAAATGTTCAAAAACAATTTGTAAAACCCCCAAACGATTGCGACTGTTGGGAGTTGCAGTTGAAGTTGAAGTCGAAGTCAACACACAACAAGTTATAAATCTGTAAATTTGCGAAAAGCCACAAAACACACATTTGTAGCCGCACTTTGATGAACATGATTTGTGTTTTGTTCGACACGCTGACAAATCACCGAATGCAGCCACGGAGCATAAAGATCTGATCGGTTGGCTGAGGCTCCTCTTCATTTGAAGGCCCCACCGTTTAGGCCATAACATTCTCGGCCAGGGAAACAACACGACTTTTACCCACATAATTGATTTGATTGCCGACGAAAGTTGTTCCCCCAAATAAGGAGGGTTCGAACAACGCCAAATTGAGGTCTCCGTCATTATCGTTCATTCAGCGAGGAGCCCCAGTCACGTGCAGGATCGCCAATAGGCCATAATTGATGGGCGAATCACCTGAAGTAGGCCTGTTGCATCCCAGCCTCATCGAACAGGGCTCTGCAACTTGGCTGGGGAGGAGCAACATGTTGGCAGCGAACCGAGTCGAGCTCATACCTAGGTTGTAGGTTTGGGTTGCAGTTCGATTGTCCTGTTGGAACGAAGAAGTTGGGTGAGTGAGGAATTTGTGTTAGTTTTAGTATAAAGGGGTTAAGTTTGTTGATTAATTAGTAAAATAGTAAATATAAATAATCAAAATAAAATAAAAGTGATTGGTTAGTAGAAATTTTTAATTGTTAAGGAACTAAAGTCTAAATAAATAATAAAAAAATATAATATGTCAACATTTCATTTTAAAATTCCCAAGGTGACACCTGCAACTATCCTTGATTATTAAATGTAATATATTATGTTGTAAAAGGTCTCAGGAAGCATTTCCAACCTCATTAACTAAATAAGTATATTTTTATCATTATCACCAGTCGGTCGTCTACCTTCTAGAATTTTCCTTGCACTTTTTACCGCATTATAATTATATTTAATTTTGCTCTAATTTATGATTAAAGCTTTGTAATACATTACATACCTACAAGAGGCTAACTGGTACAAAGCCACGAAGTATGCAATGCTTTTTAATGAGAGCCTCGATTTCTATGATCGGGATGGCACTTGCTTTGTGGACATCTGGCAACACTATCATTTGGAAATATTCAACACTAACTCTCAACATTTGATCACTGTAAACATATTAAGTTAAAAAATTAAGTTTAGTCGTTCATAAGTTTGTTTATTATATTTTTTTGCCCTATTACTTAACCCAAGGCCACGCATATGGTTAGTAAGTTACTTAGAGGTTTCTAAAGGTTTGTAAGTATAAATAAAATATCTTGTGAAGGGTTCTAGCTGAACTCGAGGTCTATACGAAAATCCCCCAAAACTCTGAAGAAATAATAGGTCGAAATAATATAAAACAATAAAGTAAGTACCTCTCAAACGAATATTCATTCGCTTAAAACTTGTTTTCTTATTAATCATCTCAATTATGCCACATATCCAGGTTGTTTAATACTTTTAAAGGAAGTTTTTCTTTCCTCCTAGACCCTCTTCAAGCATATTTCATAGACTCAGCAGACCAAGAACTCCCAGAACCCCTTTAAGCCACCAGTTAAGATCCCATCGAACCCAAACATGTTCGCCATATCACGCTCACAAACTGTTAGCGTGTGAATAGTTTTTTCGGACTCCGCTCAGTTCTTATACGAACCTCGCGCTCGACGGTCGAGCGATCAGTGAACAGTGCCCAGTGTCCCCCAGACCCAGATCCAGACCCAGACCCAAGCCCAGACTCGATCATCACTCGACGCGGATCGATCTGTCGCGAGACTCCTGGAGCCCAGAGCGTTTGTCGGCTCGCCTTGGCTCTTTAATTGCGTCACTAATGAGCTGCATTTATGTTAATCTCCGCGCCCGGGACGTCTAAGCGCTGCACGATCCAAAGAGCTAAAGAGCCAAAGATCTCGGATGGGGATCGATCGCATCTCCATCTCCATCGGCACTTCTTTTGCTTTTCTTTTTTGGTAGTTTTCACCTGCTGAGCCGTTTATGGTTATTGCCGCAATTCCGTTGTGACAGTCGGAGGCGCTTTATCATAAATTAAAAAATCGTGTAGTCGTCGAGGGACGGACAAGCGGACCAGCGGACCAGCGGACAGTGGACGGACATTCGTTCCCCGCCCCCACAAAACTTGGATTCCCACTGATGGATGATGATGCCGCTGATGGCAGTTTCGGGTCTGAGTTATGGCCGGGCCAAGTCCGGAGATTTGCATGAATGAAACGCACGCGCTGATAAACGAGCCGAAGCTGAAGCTGAAGCTGGAGTCGAAGCCCAAGCTGGCCACCGCCTGGTGATCCGATCTCGCGATGACTTAATTGAAACGCCGCTGGCCGGAGCAGAAGGTGTTAATTAGCATACGAACAAATGGACAAAAACTCTCGTGTATTTCTGTAGCTTTCGGTTCGGTCACTTACTCAGTGTGCTGCTGCCTCGTCTGCGTTTTTCGGTTCATTAATAACAAAACCCAGGCGTTGGCTTACTTCCAATAGCGAAGAAGAGAGATTCCCTCGGTCTGGGTCTCGTATAACATCGGTTTATGGGTAAACAGAGTCAGCGGAATCGGAATTGTGGAAATCGGAGACTGACGGCTGCTGGCTGTATTGTGCAAAGCTCAGCGCGAAAGGAAATTAAGCCTCGAACGTATTGAGACTTTTAGTGCGAATAGAATATGATGATAGTGCCAGCTGCTGGTGGGCTCGTATTCGTGTTGTGCTCGGCGGATTTGCATCGTCATGTGGAAAATACATAACAAGCTCTTAATCTACATACTCTGGATTATGGAAATAAGGTATAGTAGCCCCATAAACGGTATGCCCATTAACTTTAACGGCCAGCCGACCGAACTAACTGTTGTGCTATGTCGGAATTGAAGTTGGGTTGGGTTTTTCCTGCATTTTCCCAGCACTTCCCTGCGGCGGCTCCTCGGTTTTTGCCTTTTATCGCTGACAGATCTGCACGAGTTGACAACTCTTTCGCTCCGCTTCGATCCGTTTGCCCTCGTCTCGTGGCTCGTCGCTCTCTATCGCGCACATCGCCGGACACGATCGCTAATTTTTATCTGCGGAGCCACGGCGCGATGTATGTTAAATCCTTATCGAACGCCCAAACAGTAACCGCCTCGCAGTATCTCCTCCTCGATTCCCGTATTCTATAGTTGGCAGCCGGGCAGGAGCAGGGGGCTGGGGGGCAGGGGAAAAGCGCTGGAAAAAATCTCATTAAAATTGGCAATTAAATGGCAGGCAGCAACTAAAACACAAAACTGACAGAAAGACAGCAGTCTCTCATCGCGGCGAGTGTCATTTGTTCCGCGGCGAATCAAGCGAGGAGAGCACCGTGCAAAAAATGTAGATTATAATAATTATTTAAGGTTTCGAATACAAAGAGTACACGTAATAATACAAAATTTATTAGCACATCTTCTAAGAAAAGTCATAAATCTAAATTAAATATTAATGATGCAAGAACATTGCAAGTATCTGAGATTTTTTAGGGGACTTTTAAATCAAAACAGAACTTACACTGTTGTATTATGCATTTATTTATTTGATTAATCAGACAAGTTGCTTGGAAAATTTGAAGTAAAATCTAATTATGTTGCTAAGAAATTGTTCCTTCCTTCTTTCCTTTTATTGAAATTGGTATTAATACGGCGGGTGTGACACTTCATTAAAAACTTATTTAATAAGAGCGCGAATTCAAAACAATTGACATTAATTTCCTTATAAATCGGCGTAATCGTAGTCGCATTAAAACAAAAAAAAACTTTAGCATTTGATATGAACACAAATGTCCTTTTCAATCTCTAAAAAACATACTAAAATTAAATTAAATAATTAGCAATGTCTGCATAATGGTGTCATGATAACTTTCCAAATAGATTTTTTAAGGCAACTTAAAACTTTAACTTTATAAATTAAATTTACAACAATTAAAATGATTTAGGGAAACCCTTGACATCTCAACCTTCATAAACTATTCTATGGTTTTCTAGTTCTTACTGCATTTCCCACTAAAAACTCCCATAAAAAGCGAAATAGAGTGGGCTATTTTTTTCTGTGCACCTAAAACCATGGCTAAAATCGGATTCAGGATAGAGAGGCGGGCTCGGGGGAGGAGCAAACGACAACTGGAAATCAATTTTTGCCATAAACTCATCAACGTTGCCTTGTGTATACCTGCTGAGTGTGTGTGTGTTTCGACTGCTATCTAATTGCCTCGATGCAGTTGCAGTTGCAATAAGTTGAGTGTATCTTAAAGATACGCGGCCGCAGCTTGATGGGAAAAATGGAGAGGGGGAAGAGGACTTTCCTCCGCTTCTCTCTCCTTGTTTTTTTTTTTTTTCTGTCAGTGGGCTGGTCTGTCAGTGGGCAGATCTCCATCCAAACCGAACCAAACCGAACCTGAACTTAACCGAAAAAAAGAAGCAACAGCTTCAAAGGGTCTTAACCCAGAAATGCTTAGCTCGTGTAATTGAGGTTACTGCAATTTTAAAGCGCATGCCTCGGCACAGGAAACCAGCTGCATCCTCCAGATACAGATGCATCTCCCCGTGCTCGTGCTCGTACTCGCTCTCGTACATGGACAATTGGAACGCATGAACGTGCAGACAAACGCTCAAATTGCGATCAAGATCACTCTGCGCCAGTTGTGCCTGCATTTACAAGCCCAAAATGGCATAAACTCTGGTCGGTTGCCTGTTGCCAGTCGCCAGGCTGCCAGGCTGGCCAGGTTTCCACGTTTCCTCGTTTCCCAGGCCTGCAACCTGCAAGGCTCTGTGCGGGAGCCGTCGCATCGCATCGGTGCGGTGGTCGAGGAATCTGTTTTTCAGCTCCATCCCGTTCCATTCCCCACACGGCCTGGCATTGTGGCTCTTACCACTTTTTGTGTGGCTGCTATGGCTATGGATGAGTGATCGACTGCAAACCTCAAAGCACAAACAAAACTATCTGCGTTGATCTGTTTGCCAGGGCGCGCGATGGCTATAACGATGTCGATGGTGACGGCAAGGGCGAGAGCGAGTGCGAGTGCGAGTCCAAGCTGGCCGACTGACTGCCTGACTGGCTAACTGCCTGAGTGGCCATTCGACCACTTGGTCTCTGCCAATTGTCCATGACGAACGATCCGTTTTGGCTTTTACCTGTTACATGGACACGGCATGCGTGCACTGAGGAAAAAGCTTAGTCAACTTAGAGGAGAACTTCGGGGGGAAACTTATAGAATTTCAAGGATAACTTTCAATAAAAACATCTACGAACTATTTATACTTTCTTTACCATTGAAATAATAAATATTTACAATAATTCGTACCTGAACTTTAGAACGAAGGAAGGTCCGAAGGGCCTCTTTAGCTTCGTATTTACCGCCGGCGTTGCACTAAAATTCTCAACTGACAAGATCTTTCTGTGATTCTGCCATAAAGTCGCTTTTTCTTTCTTCTTCAAGATACTTTTCTGTTATAAAAATATTTTATAAATTTATAAAATCAATATTTTGACTTAGTTTATCTTAAAAATTATTTATACCTTGGTTTCTTGATATTCGTAGATTCTTTTTAAGCTTTCCCAACCTTCTTGCATCACATCCTATACCATTGAGCTTCGAGTTCTTTCCACACATAATAAATATTTATAATATTGTTGTTCGGACTAAAACTTAAAAAAAAATAAAGGTTCTGAAGGAATCCAGAGCCTCTTCAGCACTAAATTCCCAACTGACAAGATCTTTCTGTGTTTCTGCCATAATTTCGCATGTTCCTCCATATTTAGGGTCGTTTTCATTTAGAAATAATATTTTATTTAATAATAAATAAATATTTTGACTTTGTTGGCTTTGAAATTCTTTCATTTTAATTTTCTTCGATATATCTAAATCCTTTTAAATAATTCCCCAACCTCTTTTGCCTCTTTTCTCTCAGTGCTCGTACATATGTCTTTCTCTGGTCAATTACGTCGTCGTTTTTGTGGCCAGGAGATGGCCAGCAATTGTTGCTGGCCGTTTGTCTGAGCGTGGCAGCGACATTTTTCTTGGCCATGACCATGGTCTGCTCCGCTCCAGTGCTCCTCCTCCTCCTGCTCCTCCTGCTCCTCCTCCTCTCCTGTTCACTCCTCCTCCTGCTGCCCCGCTTTGGAATATTTGTATTTTATTGATGGCATGTTGAACAGCCTTTATGGGTTTTCGGTTTGTTCGCTGCCCCTTTCCCTGGGCCACTCCCTCTGCCCGGCCAGCCCCGCCCACTTTACATGCAGTTGGAGCAAAGCTGCTTTATCAGCGCACACGGAACTTTCAAATGCCCCCCGAATAGCGAGGGACGAGGCGAGGGAGAAACCCCACGAGCATTCCCCCGGACCAACGCATTGTTTTGGTCGGATTAAAGCGCCTTTGTTGCTTCCGCCTCCAATTGGCGCTTGGAGTTGGCCCCAGAAGGAGGAGGAGCAGGTCGAGGCGGAGCAGGGTCCGAGGA
Organism: Drosophila asahinai; assembly: GCA_008042795.1. Lineage (NCBI taxonomy): Eukaryota > Metazoa > Arthropoda > Insecta > Diptera > Drosophilidae > Drosophila > Drosophila asahinai. The sequence goes on from VNJZ01006527.1 coordinate 77,289, forward strand.
GGGCCATGAACATGTCAGCAAGGCATGTAATTACCAGACGGAGCGCCGGCCATATATATCTGCCTGCTATTGGAGGCGCTACCGGTCAGATACCAAAGAGAGAGAGAGAGCCGAAGTCCAGGGAATAAAACCTAAACAACAGGCAAGAATTAGGGCCATGACTAAGGGATACTCATTAGAAGGGTATCAGATATTATATATAGAGTTAATAGAGTTATAGAGAAATAATAAATATCTTGGCAGGATTTTCCTTAATTTACCAAACTTAAGGATGTAATTCTCTTTAATATTTATTTTCGCTTTACTTAGTTATTTGTTCTCGGGTCTTTGTAGAGTTCATTGTAGATTCTATCGCTTAGCCTTCTGTATAACTTGTATATCTTTCCAGTTCTACATATTAGATATTTTTGTGGGATTTTAAGGTTCCTTTTTAATTTTTTAATATTTATTATACCCTTTCTCCTCGCCATTTACTGGGTATAAATAGCCAAAGCCGCCTGCGCAGCGGTGGGTCGAAACTATTTGGCCGACTAGATTCGCACAATTATGACAGGGCCCTAGACTGGGCCTCCGGGCTATATATACACAAATATATACATAAAATACGTACATATACAGATCGCCAGTTGGTCCAGTGGAGAGCTGGCTGGCTGCTGCTACGCCTGCGCGTGAAAATATTAAACTCATATTTTTATGAGGCTCCAAAGTGCGCATTAAGTCAGCGTTTCTTGTGGCTTTTTTGCTGCTGCTTCTGGTTTGGAGCCAAGGAGTCGGGGGCATTTATGCTGCATTAGTGGCCCCAGCTCGGCTGCCGTTGAATTATGCACCCGGCTTAATCCATTTTTAATGAGTCTGAGTCCGCCGCCTTGTCGTGGCAAATATTTTTGTGCAAATTAGTGCCTGAGGAATCACCAATTTGTCGGACGGCAGAAGCCATAAGACTGTCAATGGAACTAGTTTGGCATTTTGTATAGGCCAGGCTCTATTTCTCAGGTGGAGTGGGAGTCGGAGTCGGAGGCAGCGGCAGAGGCGGAAGCGGTATCAAGTTCATGACAGGTCCTTGCTCTCACGCAGCATAAAGGGTCACGAAGCGAACACAAGCCCGATATAGAACGGGAGATAAACACAACGAAAAAGTAAAGCAGTCCAAGGACTACGACACAAAAAAAAGGGGGACTCTAAACAAAGCGCGAATCAAGCACACGTGACTCGGGCTCGTTGAAGATTCTGAGAGGATCATGAAGAGACTGGGAAAGGGTTCTGCAGAGAGGAAAATAACAGTCGAAGTTTTCGAGAAAGAATATTACAAGTTAAAAGAATAAGATTAGAAGCTATATGCTATATTTTAGATTTTAATATGAACAATCTATACTTATTTTTCAGATAATATATCAAGGATTAAAAACAAGTCTATGAACTATTTATTTTTAATGGTTCTTATAAAAGGAAAAATATTTAAATGCATTGACACACATATAAATTAAATAACTTAGCTTTTAATATGAACAAACTCTATCTATTTTTGAGATATTAAATAAAGAACAAAGTTATCTTACAAAATGCTTATAATAAATATTTTTAAATGGTTTTTAGGGCACCTTATGACCTTTTCTTTTAAATAGTAACTAATGAAAGCCCCTAAAGTCTTAAAAAGATAAAAGAAATACTACACTAATTCAGAATATCCGGAAGATACATTCTAGTTAGTTTCAGAGAGTCTGGTAGTTCCTTTCCTGTCTCGTAATACACCTATAGATCTTAGTCAAAATCGTTCAATAAACAATCTACCTTTTAGTTTATATTTTGTACTTCCAAATCCCAATCAGTAACCGAAATAAATTGGTAAATCGCTTAGTTAGCTAAACTTTATTGTTGTAAATAACTTACCCTAAATTATGAACCAATTTAATTAATTTTTCCCCCTGTGTACGTACGAGTCTGGCACTGAAATGTGTTCTGGTAATGGCGATGATGATGATGATGAAATTGTCAGCGTTGACATGCAACAGGCCAACGGCGAACGGCAGAGGGGCGGGCCCAGCGACAAATTAAATAAAAAAATAAAAAAGCTAAAAACAAAAGGGTTGCGAGGAGTCGGGGAGAGACGGCTGCCTTGATTGCGCCCGAGTTTGGAGTACGGGAGAGTCGGAGGAGGAGTACCTGGTCACGGTGAACGAACGCACGTAAAAGCTATTGACTGACAGACTGACTGAACGGCTGACTGACTGACTGACAGGCGGAGCGGATGCTCCAAACTGCTGACAGATCGATCGATCGAGCGCGTATTTCGGGCCAACTCCATCCAGAGTTGAAGGTTTGCTTGCGGTCGCCTCCCTTCCTTGCGGACCTGTTAAACGAGCCTAATTATTAGTTTTACCACCAATTTCGCCGTCGACTCGGGTTTGAGCCATGTTAACAGCGTGTTCAACAAGCCAGCAACAACGCCAGCGATCGCATATCGCCGATCGTCCGATCAGCGATCGACAAGCGACGTTTTGCCGAGGGTTTCAAGCTCATGTCTTCGTGCTCCTCTGCGGTTGGTAAAATGTGTAATTTCTGTAAATTGATTTAATTGCTGCGTTTAAGAGTGCCTCGCCAGCTGAAGTTGGAGTTTAACTCGAAGCTGGAGTTGCAGTTGGAGACACTCGAGTGGCAGGCAGCGAAAGCCACTTACATTTGTTTGTACACGGCAAGGAAGTTGAAGTACTTTGGGAAACAGATAATATCAAGATCATTATGCATATTTATTTTCGAACTTAAAATCCTTTAATGTTATCTAGCTACTTATTATCATTGGGTTTCTTGAAAGTACAACTTTTAATTAATATGTACGTAGCCTTATTTAAATAATATGCATAGCATGTCAGAGTTTATATAGATAGATATCCATTTTCGAACTTAAATCTTGTATTAATCTAGTTAATATATTTTGTTTTTGTTTATATATATATATTGTTAAATTAACTTCATTTGGTTTTAAATTTTACGTAAGCCTGATAGTTATTATTAGTCTTAAAACTTACTGATGTAACAGTTGAGGGAACAGTTTTAATTATTTATTTTATTCAACGATTAATTTCTGATAGGTTTTCGAATCTTCTTTTATATAACAAGGGTATAAATGAGTCTAAAATAGCTTTGTGTTGTTCAAAAATACATTTGCTACATTCCTATAAAAAAATTAAATTGAAAATAGCAGGTAGAACTTGTGTTTTTGTTTTTTACTCATAGTTTAGATATTAAATATCAATACTTATTGAATCATTCTTAATTTTTCAAAGATATATACATATATAAGTCTGAATGTGTATAATTTTTTTAGAGCACTAGTTGAAACAAGTGTTAAAGGAATTAAATTTAAATTAAAAATTCGAATTAAAAAAATGATTTTTAAGATTGACAGTTGATAGAATATGTAAATGATCTCTGCTCATAGTTTAGCATCTCATTATTACCTGAATCACTCTTCAATTTTCAAAGGCATATATGAGAAAAATATTTGTGACTTTCTTTTATTTATAGTATAAACTCGAATTAAGGAAATTTATTAGTTAATATAATGTTGTTTGCAGAGAATTTATGTTTTATCTCCTCATAGTTTAATACCTGTTTCTTGATATTTCAAAGATAGAAATAAGTCTAAAATTTCTATATTTTAACGAAAAACATATTTGCTACACTTTTATATTAATGAATCTGTATTCAAGAATTGATGTTTATTCCGCTCATAGTTCCCTCTCTTATTTTAATTTACTAAAGCTTTATTTACCTAACGATACAAGATGTATATATTTAAAAATGTTTGAAGACAAATTTGTGACTCTCATTTCTTAGAAATTCTTATAAAAAAGGAGTTACATTTGGCGCAATTTTTCCTCTCTTAAGTAACTTCCAAGCCATATATATTCCCCTGTGTAACCATGTGGCCTGGCAATAAGAGTTTACGTTGCATTTGGAGCTAACGTTGGAGTTGCCCACCCGTGCGCCAGTTGTTTGGCCCGGGGATGTGTTTCTTTGGCTCTTTCCCTCGCTTTATTTATTTTTTTGGCCCAGTCTGTGGACCAAATCGATCGATCGCATGATTATTGCCGCAGCTGTTTGATGCTGATTGGTTTGGCAGCCGCAACTCGACAGGTTAGACAGCCGACACGTCTCGTGAAGGGGAAGTGGGTGAGAGTGGGCGGCAGGTGGGAGGCGCCGCTCCGCGAGAGAGAGACACCAGAAATTGGCAATTTGCAACTCATTGTCAAAACTCATTAATCCCATTTGCCATTTTCGACTGCTGGCATTAATTTCGCCATTTAACCCGACAACTCAACTGATGCTGAAGCTCAAGTCGAAGCCAAAGCAGAGACTGAGACTGAAGCTGAGGCTGAACGCGACTTGATTGGACACTCCAGCGAGTCACGACGGATGGCCAAGCTTCTCCATCTGCATCTCCGTAATTATGGCTAATAATACGGCTGGCGGCTGGGATTTGACTAAAACTGACAGTACAACGCCCAGGCCCGCAGCCACCTGCCACAGATATGATTACATGGCAAAAAATATGGCAGTTAGCTTTAAATATCTTAAAGTACTTGTATTAAAAATTTTAAATAAATAGAAAATTAAATAGGAAATTTTAAATATATTTAAGTCACTTTAATATAAATAGTTAACGTTCTAGTTCATGGTTTCTTACATTTTTTATAACTAGAAGAACTATGTGAAAGTATTTTAGAAATAATTATTTATAAAATAAATGGAGAAAAGTTTAAGCAAGCTTTGACATTTTAAAAACATCGTCATTACGTGGACTGCCGTCCACAGTGATAGGTTTGTCAAAAAAAATATCCATGCATCGATACTGTATCGATATATAAATTGATTTAAAGTTGTGACATACAAGTGATAAATCGATATTTTCTTTGATATAGCGAGCTGTGCCAAAAAAGATAAACAAATTATCAAAAGTTATCAGAAAATTTGTTTTAAAGAAGTTTTCAATATTATGTTCTTAATTAAATTTAAATTCAATTATATTCGGAAATTTTCGATAACATCAGTTATATCGATTTTTAACGATAAAAAGGATATTTCTTGATAGTTTCAGGTTAATTGAAACCTTACGATATTTTCTATATACAATTTTGCGCGATGTATTTGTCGATATATCATATCGGACATTTATTTTCCTTATACATACATCCCTAATATAGATACTGCTTATTTTACATGTTTATAAAGGATAAAATACATATACTTCCCACTTTCAATATATATATTTAAAATAAATATTTTGAATCGCTTTAATCTATAAAATCCCCTCCAATATATGTGAAAAACCCATCTAGTTTTATTATGGGAAAATGGATTAATTTTTCTTTCTGTGCCGCAGACAACTGCGACGCATTAATCTTGGCCAGACTCGATTCGGGGCTTTTGTGTTCGATTGGCTGAGATCCGGAGCTAGAGCTCGGAGCTTGTGGTGGCTCGTGGCTGGGAGCTGAAGCCTCAGCCTCAGCCTCCAATGGCAAACGAAATGGAAATGCATTCAGCCAACCCAAAAAAGAGCCGGCGGCGGCGTTTGCTGTGCACGACTTTTCAGCCATTGCCAATCGAAGCCCGATCGATCGGGCTCTGGATCACATCGATCGATCGCTGTTTGTTTGTTATTTATTTATTTATTTATTTATTTATTAAGCGATTGTCGCACTATAAACTGTTATTTATGGTTCTGTTCGATTTGCCTTCTTGTCAGATTAGTGTCCAGCTTTACATCCGCCATGCTCTGCGGCCGGATCCCGGGCCTCACTCCCGGCCAGCGTCACATGTGCGGCGAGATGCCGGACGCCCTGATCGCCCTGGGCGAGGGCCACCAGCTGGGCGCCCAGGAGTGCCAGCAGCAGTTCCGGGGCCACCGCTGGAATTGCTCCAAGGTGTGGCAGGCCAACGTCTTCGCCCATGTCATACCCACAGGTGAGTGTGCATCCTAAGCTCAGGTCTCTGCAAATAAACGCCCTCGCAGAATAATCTAAAGGAACATTAATTTTATTAGAGATTCTGCATTCGTGATTTTATTTGCTGATTGCATTGATGGCGGGCGATTAGGAAGAGTTTGCATTTTAGGGGGACTTCAGGTTTAATGGGAATTTCGTTACTTGCAGTAATATTAAAATAAAGAAATTAAACATTTTTAAGTTTCCAATATAATAAATCAATTAATACTGAATGGAGATTTCTCTTAAAAGAAATAATTGTGGGGGAAATGGGTAATTATTTATGAAAGCTCTATTTGGATTTTAAATGCAATTTATTTGAATTCTTATGAAGTTTATTTTTATCTTTAAAACTTGTAATTAATGTAATTTGTAATATTTAAAAAATATATTATTAATTGTTTTAAATTATTATTTATTTATCAATGATGTACCTCTAGAGAAGTTATACTCTCTGTTCTCTAAGATACATTTTATTCAAATATAATTAAACTCATTTTATACAACTTCAAGACTATATTTTGGGAACAAATATTTAATTAATCATTTTGATTTGAATTCCAACGCAAAAAACTTTCTTTATATTTATAGAATTTTAAAAGATTTATTAGTTTCCATTACACTCATATTTATTTTCGCGATAAAAATGTATTTTTTCTTAATAGAAGAAATATTGTTCTAAAAACAAGGAACATTTTCTGGTTTCTCTCATTCTCTTCTTAAATAAAAAAGTCCTTGTTTTTAGAAAACTTGTTCTCGTATTAAACAAAAAATAAATTAGTATGGCGATTTTCTTAAAGAAAGGTCGAAAATTATTATGAGTATTCTAACTTTCTAAATATATGACTTAAGCTTTACTTACAAACCTCTTTCGTGATCCTCGACAGCTTCACGTGAGGCAGCCTACACCTATGCGATAGCCAGCGCTGGAGCGGCTTACGCGGTGACTGCCGCCTGTGCCCGCGGCAACATCTCCACCTGCGGCTGCGATGTGCGGCACAAGTCCGCTCCAGCCGCTCCCAAAGGAGGTGCCGAAACGCCCGATGAGCCCTGGAAGTGGGGCGGTTGCTCAGCAGATGTGGACTTCGGGATGCGGTATGCCCGAAGGTTCATGGATGCCCGGGAACTAGAGCGCGATGCCCGCACGCTGATGAATTTGCACAACAATCGGGCAGGGAGAACGGTGCGTTTGAATAACACCTTAATAGCTTAATTTATTTAATTAATCTAAAAAATATAATTCATATACTTAGCTGGTAAAGAAGATGCTGCGCACGGACTGCAAGTGCCATGGCGTCAGCGGGTCCTGCGTGATGAAGACCTGTTGGAAGAGCCTGCCGCCCTTTCGCCTGATCGGCGACAAGCTGATGACAAAGTATCAAAAAGCCAAAACTGTTCAAGCCGTCAAAGGCAAACGTGGACTGAGATTAGTATTAAGCAGGTGAGCAAGGCTAAGATCAAAGAGGAAAATCTGAATCCGAATTAATTCTCTTTATAATCCTACAGAAAGAAGCATGCCGGCGCCGCTCGTGCCCAGAAACCGGTTCTCGACTGGCCCAAGCGCATGGAGCTGGTGTACCTGGAGGCATCGCCGAACTACTGCGAGCGCAGCCTGCAGACGGGCAGCCAGGGCACTGGCGGCCGGATCTGCCAGCGGAGTGGCCATGGCCCCGGCAGCTGCGACCTGCTCTGCTGTGGACGCGGCCACAATACCCAGCAGATCCGGCGGAGCAGGCAGTGCCACTGCCAGTTCCGCTGGTGCTGCGAGGTGAGGTGCCAGGAGTGCGACGAGAGCTACGAGGAGTTCACCTGTAAATAGACACGGAGATGGAGACGTGGATGGGGCCAGAATGCCGCTACTGCTAGGGCTATGTCATAGGAAATGCGTTAATTAAGTATTATGTGAAATGTATTACACTCACAACACAGAAACACAAAACAACACCACCATACACACATTCCAGAATAAAGAATAACAAGTTAACAAACACAACTAAAAGGAATTTTTTTACTAAATAATATTTTAATTTAAGTTAACCAAAAATGTGTGTAACAGGCAGAAAAGAGCATCAGGGTTTTCGGGTACATATGACACGTCACCGATTTAGACAATCCAACTGTCCCTCTTTCAGACTTTTCGTTTGAGGCAACAGATCTCAAGGACTGTAAGAGCTAGAGAATTAAAATTTTGGGGACAAAATTCGTATTCAATGTTGGTTTTAATATAATATTATTAATACATTTTTTCTACGCCCTTGTCCGTATAGACAGACCATAAAAAAACAAGTTTTTTAAATCGTTGCCTTGAATTTAATTTGTAAAGTAATTGTATAAATAATAAAAAGCCTAGGGCGGAAGTGTTTTTAAAATTTGAGTACATTTGTATGCTAAATATGGAAGTAATTAGAAAATAAAATAGCTTTGCCTCTGGAGCAGCCACGTGTTCCCAGGACAAATGGAGTTTTCTCAATATGCACCTACCAACATTTATTTCTTGCAACATTTGTCTAGCAACTTTTATTTCTAATACCCCATTAATTAGAAATCATAATTGGATAATGTAACTTAGCCACGTCCATCTAGCTGGCCCATTCTAATTGTAGCTGTCTTAATTGTTTGAAAAAGTTTTGGTTTTTAATTTTAAATTTAAATTCATGCTGGATATATAGTAAGCAAATAGTTAATACATAGCGTCTATAAGGCATTCAGCTCAAAACTAAAACAATTTTGAATTAAAAACAATTAAGAAATTGCGCAATCCAATTTAATACTTCCTTAACAAATTTTAAGTCGAATTAAATTTTAGTTTAATTAAAGTTAAGTGGCTTTAAATGTCTAAAATGTTATATTTAATTTGTTATTTAATCAGATTAGCTTTTATACCAAAAATGGATATACAATGAGGTGTTGTTTAGTAGGGATCTGAACTTAATCAAACCATTAACCATATAAATTTGAGGAAAATTATTTATGATCCTTCAACGACTTGTAAAATTCACTCAAACTTTAAGTATTTAATTGTATTTATTTTTAAAATAATGCTATGATCATTTATTTCCCAGCAACTCAAACCGTAGCATACCTTTCAGGGCGTTTTCAAATAGTTGGCGCGCAGCATTGCCAGCTTCGAACCAGAAATATACCCTCAGCCGCAACGTAAGGCGCTCGTCGCTTGCTCAGCGAGAGTAACGCAATGCGCTCGCTTCATATGTATTTTGGCATTGGAATTCCGGAATCCGGAGTCCGTAGTCCGGAATCCATTAAGTTGGCCTGGCTCAGCTCGCACCGAAATGCCAGCACTTGGCGCAGTGCGCGAGCGCCGAATGGAAAATTCATTGATTGCAATCGCAGGCGCTCTCTCCCGCCCGCTCTCTCACTATTCTCAGAGGCGGGGCAGGAGGCAGAGGCGGGGGAGCAGGGAGCAGAAAAGCCCCGGAAAACTCACCACTAGCAGCGACTATATCAGCGACTGGCTGGCACGAGCGGCGCTCAGTTCTTTGAGGGTAGTTAGTTGGACAACGGCGTTGCCGAAAACGGGCCACCTCAGCTGCCGCACAATACATTTTTGGGTTAGGAACAGACACACACACCAACACCAACACCAACACCCTCTCGCATTCCCACACTCACACACACGCAGTATATATATCTCGGGCTGAGAAATGTATAAGGCCAAGCAAAAAAATCCAACTTAATTGCATTCGCAGCGGCGGAAAGTGAAGAAAAAAGGCAGCGCGTGAAAATTCCATTGACTGACACTAACTGTGCTGTGTGCCTGCAATTAAATAAATAAATTTCCAAGCTTACTTCAGAGTGTGTATCGGTGTGAGTGAGCAGTGAGTGAGTGTGCGTGAGTGGCAGCAATAGCGCTGGAGGCAGCTCCCTGGATACAGAAAAGTGATTTCCTGCAAAATGTGCTGTGAAAAATGCTGAAAAATGTAGAGGCCCCGCAGCCGAAAAGTGCATATCAAATTTGTGAACCGAACAGAGAGAGTTAACCCGTAACCCTTAACCCCTGACAATAAATGCCTGCTGTCCATGTATGTCGTATGTGTGGCTGTCAATCAAAAGGAGTAATCTGGCCCACTGAGCGCTGCCTATCGATTGGGGCGAAAGAAGGGAAAAATTATTATAAATTGCTTCAACCTACATATAAGCCAAGCGAGATATATATACACACACACGGGCACACACAGTGGCACACACTCGTGGCACACGCATACCCTTACAGCAGAGACATTAAGTTTGAAAAGCCATAAGCTGTATAACAGAGCCTAGAGCCGAGCGAATGAAGTGGCAGAAGGTGGTGCCAGCCAGCCAGCCAGCCAGCGAGCATTATGCTGGGCCACCCTGGGGTCCCTCCCCTTTCTCGCGTTACGTTGCGCCTTACGTTGTTCGTGAGCGTTGAGCGTAACTCGTGCGTAGAACGCTCTCCACTCTCCGTTCTCCTTTCTCCTTTCTGCACTCTGCACTCCATTTTGCGGAGCACTCTTCAAACTCCCTATCTACTCTCCACTGTGTCTGTGTGTGTGTGGTGTGCGAGTGTGCCTCGAATGTGTGTCAGTGGCTTTTTCCTACGCGAGTTCGGCATAAAAAACCGCCTCGTTGGGCACGAAGCCACGAAGCCAAACCACTCGAAACTCGGAGGAGTGAAAAAATCTGAATGAATACTTTAATTAGTTTAGCTACGAACAACTCGGGCGGTCTCTAATTATCTAGTGTCCTTACCCCTTCTCTGAAAAACTTTACACAGCCATGTACATAAAAACAAAACCCGTTTAAATCATACACAAGATGCAATTAGCCAGCGACCACGACACGCCACGCCACGCTTTCACCACCAAAGTCAACAAACTAACTAAAGCCTAAAGCCTAACTAAGTGTCATCAACTGAATTAGTGCAAGCAGCAGCAGCAGCAGCAGCAGCAGAGAGCAGCAGCGAGCGGCTAAGCAGCCCGCCAGCCGGAAGCGAAAACGGAAACGGAAATGCCCATTGAGCCGCCTGACAGCGACAGCAGCAGTAGCAGCAGCAGCAGTGACAACAAATATTGCAATCAAGCCGAGCAACAAATCGCCCACACACACATGTAGTTGCAGTGCGAGTGCGTCTGTGTGCGTGCCTCAGTGTGTGGTGTGTGCGCGCGAGTGTGTGTGTGAGCAGGGAGGCGCAGCAAATTGTTGCGGCTCTGTAAGCCGGAAGCGGAAGCGGAAGAGGCACTGGAAGGAGGCAAAGACAGGAGCAGAAGGAGCAGCGACTGGAGATAGATTAGCACATTTCATTCGCCCGCAGTTCGTTAAGGAAAATCATTCAAAATTCATCGCCTAAGCAAAGCGGGTGAGCTATTTAACACACACATTACGTATACGTAACACTCACACCCACCCACAAAACACACAAACACACACGCACACGCGAAACAAGAACTTCAATTTGCGATGTGAACCGTAAGCGATATTGATTTCTGATTTGTGCGTACATGTACACATAAGCCTTGTGTAACAGGAGCTGCCATAATTTACCCGTAATCAGTTATGAGTTATCTTTACGTTTATGCCTGCGGTATGCCTTCCCCTCTCTTCTATATCCCCCTATCCCCTTTCCTTTATGTTGTGATCTCTTTTGTTCTAGCCCCGAGGCCCTGATTGCCTAGCTCTAGTTTGGAGTCATAGTCCTAGAACCCTTAGTTTAGTCTGTAATTATATAGTATCTTTTTCGTATATGTATGTACCTTTAAATATTACCCATACGCCCCGTTTCGGCTCAATCAATCAATCAAACGGATTGGCAAGCAATTTGGAAACTCATAATTAGATATATTGGGAAGGGTAAGCGGGGAGATTACGTGGCGCGGATTTTTGGGGCAGGCTCGAACGCACTTTGCTTCGATTTTGAATGCTCGCATGATTTGTCAGTTTCTTTTTTCCTTTATATATTTTTTCCCGTTTTTATTGGGGTGCGCCAACCCCCCAATAAAGCCCCCTTGGGTTGCGTGTCAATGCGGCGGTGTTTGCCTTTATTATTTATTTCTTTCGGTTGTTATTTGAGTTGCCTGCTCTAATTTTAGATCAGTCGAATAAGTTTTATTGATTTCAAATTTTAACCTTATTTTACATGTGCCTCGTGCCCCATTGGGTGTGTGTGTGGGTGCCAGAAAAGAAAACGCCGCCAATCCATACATGGGGCCAGTGGTAACAACAAAATACGGCAAAATATTTTACGATGACGCTATTGTTGTGAGCAAAGAGTGTAGAGGTGGCCGCCGCACCGCCAGAGATGCCACGCATTTGCGCACAGCCCCAGCAAGCCGTGGTGAGTTCGCTCTCCGGCTTTCTCCGAGCCAGGCTCTTTCCGGATCCGGCTCTCATTTTTTCGGCGGCTATTCAACATGTTTGTTTTGGGGTGGAGAGGAGCGACGGCCGACGGCCCCGGAGCAGATAGTTTGATAAGATGGCCCCTGGCCGCACACGGACAGCAGTCGTACACGGTTCCGTCATCCCAGCTCCGGCTCAGGCTCCGTCTCTGGCTCCTGCATCGTCTCCGTTCCCTTAAGTATGCAGCTCAAAGTGCAATCTATCTGGGTTTCCTCTTCTGCCCATATATACACACACACACAGTATATCCCTGTGTTTGCCGAGCAAAGTGCAGTGCTTGGGGCTCCCTAATGGCATGGCGATGTAATCGAATCTGGGCCTGATATTTTATGGCCTGTCTGCCATATCCTGACCTCATCTGCTGGCGCTTCCTTCGTCTCCTTTCCTTTCTTCTTTTATTCCGTTGTTTTTTCTTTTCTTTTTGTGTGTCACAGCCAGAGTCGCTGGCCGGCTCGTGAATGTGAATGGGCTTCCGGCTTGCTGATTCGTTTAGCTTTCATTTGAGCCGCTGCAGCTGGTGCTGGTGCTGCCGTTGATATCCGCACTCTTGGCCCATTCAGCATTCACCAGGCATCCTGGCATCCTGTCACCGTTCCGACTTGCGACTTATCGCCATGCCGCATTGTTTATGCGGGCGGCTTAATTGCAATTTGCTATTCATGACATTCACAGCCATATTTCAAATCTTGGGAAGGCCCTTAGGGAAGAGGGCAGGAAAAAAACACAGTCTGCGGCTTACAAGTTCACGGAAATCATGAATAATTAATACATTACTTCAGCGGGGTTTTTAATACACAAATATTTTATGCAGGAAAGTGACATTTTCAATTAAAGAAGGCTGCGAGTTATATTGAAAGATTTTTAGGTGAAATCCTTTTGGCTGTCGCTTAATCTTTCCCTTAAAAATTATTATAGATAAAAGGGAGTTCTCTTTAAAAGTGAGTTTCACCAAAAGCATTAGAATATTAAGATAGGTAACGCCAACGATATTTTTTGTAATCGATATTTTTGCGCTGGCTCCAGAGTCTCTTGTAAATTTTATCAAAATCTCAAGCATTCTAGATCTTTAAGCACTTGCTTAAACTGTGTAACACTCCCACATAGAAGCAAAAATTTTCTTATGATTTTAATGCTCTTAACTTTGTGCGAGCGGAAAGGGCACACTATTTGTCACCAGCAGAAAAATAGCTTGCATATTGCAATACAAATATACGGCCTTTGGTTTTACTTTACAAACAATATTAAACAAGGGAGTGAGGCCTTCACATAATTTTCTTTGTAAACTTTTTTAATACAATTTAATTCAAATTTCAATCATTTGCTAATATTCTCATTAAATGAATAATCGCCAAACCTCAACGAAAAATGCATTTCGGAAGGCAGTAAATAACGACTTTCTTTCAAAGTTGCCAAGCGCCTATTTTCCCCATTTTAAACCCAAAGTTTTAAATACATTACGGACACCATTTTGCATCGGGCGAATGGAGAATCGCATAAACTCCAACCTAAGGCAGCCTCTAGAGTAGAGGTAGAGGCTGAGGCCCAGGCACAGTGGCAGACTTCTTTTCTTTTTGAAACCGAGGAGAGGCAACCGCTCAAGTGGCAATTTGCATGCGATTTGTTGCCGTCGCCGTCGCCGACGAGGAGGAAGCGTGGAGCGCGAATTTGCATAGAGCCGCCATAGAGGCGTAATGCAATGCTCAGCGAGATGTATTCGCCCTGTCCGTGAGTCTGTTTATGGTATTTGTTTATGCGCTTATGGCCCGGCAGCTCCTGGCTGAGATTTAGGTAAAAAGGTTAAGGATATGCTAGATGAGCTACGAGGCCAATTTAAATGCAAAGACGGAAGCAGGCGGGCCACGGGGCGTATGCGTAATGTAATATATTGTCTCTCGCGATTGTGTGCCATTGTACTATTTGTGTGTATGTTTTTTTTGTTCTCTTTTCACTTCTTCCACTTCCAGATGCCGCACAAGCAAGAGAGAGCGAGAGAGAGACAGAGAGAGAGAAAGAGGGAGAGAGAGCAGAGAGAGAGCGGGAGTCGCGAATAGATCAATCAATCAATCAATCAAAACCGTGCATATCAACCGAGAAGCCCGAAATCAAAGTTCAACGTTGCATTTAAGCGAACGGAAGTAGACCGAAGCCAACCCAGGCCACACTCTCTCTTAATCCTTGGGGCTATTCCTCCTAAATCAGAGCCTAAATCGGAGTTGGAGTCGGAGTTGGAGTCGGAGATTGCATGCCGCGGATGAGCCGCGGATTATGTCACGTGACGATTATAATCCAGTAACTAGCTCTGGTGTGCGCAGTCCGGGTCGCGTGCGGCGGCTCCAGGAATTGCCGACGGTCGATCGATCACCATCCCGGGACTACGGCGCGCCACGCGGAAGTCCTTTAGGTGAATGAATCCTCCAATCCCGATAACCGATAACCGATTAATGATTAACGATTAACGTTTAACGATCACCGATCATAGTTTCTGCGGAGCTAGTCCAAGCAATCCGAGCACAAACGTAGTCCAGCACCCAGAGATAATCGTTTGTGCGAGAGATCATATATTCTGATTATTTCGATTATTTCGATTAATTCGATCAATTGGCCAATGCTTTTCCTGATTTCCGTATATCGAACTACTAACCCCTGGCTGCCCCCTCCGAGCAGTTGTCATTCCTTAAAATTCCTTCAAAATTCGTTCAGAAATTCGCAAAAAAAAACTCGCCAAAATTCGCCCAAAATTCATTTTGCAAAATTATCGCTTCTGTTCTGAGATTTGTATATCGCTCGCTAGCTCTCTGTACTTGTAACCGCCATATATAACCATTTTCATTTCGTACTATTCGTAGTCGACTCAACTAATGCAATTTCTAACTAAACTCTATTATTTCTGTCTAACATCACACGCATGCGCATGGTACATAAATTTGATTTCATTTCATTTCTCACTTGATTCGATTCTCATTTATTTCATTATCGCTTATCGTTTATCGTTTTCCTTTCTATATTTTATCGTTTTTCGTTTTGCGTTTCGCTTCACTCATCTTGCGAATCTCTACCGACTCTCTTTTCATTTCAATTAACCCCGACACAAACGACCCCCGACACTCGGCCGCCACAAACACATGCAAATTGGATTCCTTCTGGGGAATGGAATTCAATTGAATGGAATTGGATTGTAGTAGGAGCAGTGGCAGTGGCAGTGGCAGCTGCAGCTGCTAGGAAATTACATTAGAAGGGAGGGATGGACCACAGCTGAGCTGAGCCACTTGCCCCCGAAAGAGAAAACCACAGCGCGGAAAGTGCACCTTGAACTGTCAACTTTGCCGGGAGCGCTCAGCTTGATATCAAAGCCTCAAACTGGATTACAATTATGGTTAGCTAAACTGTTTTGCACTTGAACGGGGTCAGGCACTCGGTTACTCCAGCTAATTAGCATTTGGCCGCCATTGAGGGTCTGAAATAAACCATTTATGGGCACTGACGGACGCTGACGTTGACGAGGACGAGGAACCGCAAATTTAGTTTCGTGCTCTCGACGTGCAAAATGATTTCGTGCTGGGAAAACTTAGTTTATGGCCCTCGAAGGTGGTTGAGGAGGTGAAATATGAGCCAGGACACACAATGTAGCTGCTTTGCGGGGAGGCCAGAGTGGGTTGTGTGTAGTACTAACCAAAGCCAGGACACGACAAACACTTCTCCCTCTCCCTGCCTACCCGCCTGTTGACTTTTCCTTTATATTTTCCTATTTTCCTTTACATTTTCTGTACAAGTTACCTGCGCTCTCCCCCGCCACCCACACCCACTAACCGAACCTAACCGAAAAAAATAAGAAAAACCAAAGAAAATGAGGCAGAGACTCCACAATGCACTAGTTGCCACCTATAGAGACACACTCTGTTCCTGTGTTCCCTGTGTTGTTTTTTGTTTTCGGTTGTTTTTTCGGTTGCCTTCTCTTTTTGTTCCTGGTGGCTGAGGATGAGGATGAGGAGCCGAAAAACGAAAACACGAAACAACCACCTGAACCTGAACCAGAATCAGAATCAGAGCCACCACCACCAGAGATAAAACCACCACCACCAACCCGAACCCAACCCACCAACGTCCACCCGTTCCGTCATCCACTCATTTGGTCATCCTCATGAATTCTGTGTGTGTGTGAATTTCAGCAATGGGCAGTCCATACTACCGCGACATGGATGAGCCAACAAGTCCGGCCGGAGCGGGTCACCATCGCAGCCGGAGCGCCAGCAGACCACCGATGGCCCATGCCATGGACTATCCACGTAAAGACCGTTTTAAATCTCTTTTATTTCTATGAATTCTATTAAATATGATTATCTATTTATTTACTATTTCAATTAAAGTTTAATTAAATGTATATTTAATGCATTTCTATAAGAAACTAATAACCAATTTGGTGTCTTTTATTAAAAGCCTTAAACTGGTTAATAATTTAGATAAATGCATTTAGATCGGTCAAAGAATTTGAATGGATTTATGATAAAGTTTTTAATTAATTATATTTTAAAGGATTCTTCAAAAGTATTATTAAATTGTCTCTGAACTTTTCTTTATTTTAAAAGCAAAGTTTAAGGATAGACCAAAGAGGCTTTTTATAATATATAATTTTTATTATAAGGCTCTACAGATTGCCTTCTTATAAAAATTATATACTATAAAAAAAAAGGTTTAAGTCCATAAGGAACATAAAATTGTGTTAATACCAGTAAATATTTAAAATAATCTATTTAAATATTAAAGCTTTTAAATCTAATGATTAAATAGATCTCGAATACTTTTAAAACAGTGTGGGAACACAAATTTCAGGACTTTAATATGAAAGGAATATAAAAGCAAAGCTCTTTAACATTATTCTGTTTTAAATCGTAATTCATATTCCTCGCGGATCATGCAAACCATATTGTTTTCTCTTTAAAAAATGACTTCAAGAACTTCTCTACTAATTATCTCCCATAAATCCCCACCCAGGAACCCGCTACCAATCGCTGGATCGCGGTGGACTCGTGGATCCCCACGATCGCGAGTTCATACCCATCCGGGAGCCACGCGATCGCTCCCGGGACAGATCCCTCGAGCGGGGACTGTACCTAGAGGACGAGCTGTATGGAAGATCGGCGCGCCAGAGTCCCAGCGCCATGGGTGGCTATAACACGGGCATGGGCCCCACCTCGGATCGGGCCTATCTGGGCGACCTGCAGCACCAGAACACCGACCTGCAGCGGGAGCTGGGCAACCTCAAGCGCGAGCTGGAGCTGACCAACCAGAAGCTGGGCAGCTCGATGCACAGCATCAAGACCTTCTGGTCGCCGGAGCTGAAGAAGGAGCGGGCACTGCGCAAGGAGGAGAGTGCCAAGTACAGTCTGATCAATGATCAGTTGAAGCTGCTCAGCACGGAGAATCAGGTAGGGTTTTTATATATATTTTTTAATTTATAAAATACTTTTTATTAATTATTTTAAATAGAAACAAGCCATGTTGGTGCGCCAGCTGGAGGAGGAGCTGCGCCTGCGGATGCGTCAGCCCAACCTGGAGATGCAGCAGCAGATGGAGGCCATCTATGCGGAGAACGACCATCTGCAGCGGGAGATCAGCATTCTGCGTGAGACGATCAAGGATCTCGAGTGCCGGGTGGAGACCCAGAAGCAGACGCTGATTGCCCGCGATGAGAGCATCAAGAAGCTGCTGGAGATGCTGCAGGCCAAGGGCATGGGTGAGTCCTTAATCCTCTAAAAAGAAAACAGATCGGAATCCTTACTTATCCCAACTTACAGGCAAGGAGGAGGAGCGCCAGATGTTCCAGCAAATGCAGGCCATGGCCCAGAAGCAGGTAAGATCCGTTCGATCAGAGATGCTTTGGACCCAGATACCCAGATACCCCGTCCCCCCGAACCCGCTCTTCACCAGAAATGGACAAGGTCGCGTCCTTCTCTGCCCATCTCTGTCCATCTCTCTGTCTCTCTGTCTCTACCTACCTCTCTGTATATCTCTCTCAATCTCTATCTCTCTAATTTTCTTTCGTTCGGCAAACAATGCTCTAGAGAATGATTTCGTACACGGGGCAGGCGGGGAGAGAGAGAGCGGGAGACTCCATCTCCTTCTCTCTCTCTCGCCGCCTGCCCTTTCTCTCTGACACGAAAAAAACAAACACTTTTTATGCATCTTGAGTTCGAAACATTTGATGCAACATCAGAACTGTAACAACTTTTGTTTTATTCCCACACACACACACTATATACTCAACCATATATATATATACACACACACACCGCCATATTTGTTAGAAAAAATATATAACTAAAGTAGAGCCTAGAAAATGTTCGCTTTTATGCCAAATGAAGCTCGAGCTCGTAGTTGTTAGCTGGTGTTCTTTTAACACTGTTTTCCCTCTGTTCTCCACTGTTGATTTTCCATTTCCACACACTCAACACACACACACACACGCGCAGAGCTTGACACGTTTCATTCAGTTTGCTACATGTTTTGCATATTTTTTACCGTTTTGTTCTTGTTGCCGTTGTCGCTTAATTAATTTGCAACTTTTGTGCCGACGACGACGACGACGACGGCGAGGAGAGGAGGCCGAGAATGGGGACAGCAGTCAACATCAATGAACGTCGTTCAAATTAACATTAAGTGCAGTGCACTACACACACCCCGAACACACCCCACCCCCATTCACACACACCCGGCCCCACTCAGACTCAGACAGAAGCTTAGTCATTTCATTGTTCGCCACCCAATAAAATCTCGATTCTGTTGCACACTTTTCGGCGCCATAATGGATGCATCTTCGGTGCCCCACTTATGCCAGCGAGCAACAGTAATGTAATGCCATCTGCCATCTGCCATTTTCCTGGAAAATGCATTTCCCTTACCCCTCGCCCTTTAAGCATTCATTGTTGCATTTCATTATTTATCGACGTAGTGCTTAAACCCCTCCATTCCCCTGGGGAAATCAATCTGAAATGGTTTCGGAGTTGCCGCAAAACTGCATTTAGTCCTTGGTCCTTAGCCCAAGTTTTAAGCCAGCGACAGCGACAGAGCGACCTCCCCAAGGACGTAACAAACAACCAACTGCTTATTACTGATCCCAACTCCCCGCCCCCTCTCTAATTACATGTTTGCCCCCCGGCTAAACTCCCACACACAGAGGCACACATGGCGTATGCGTAATATTAAGAGCAAACAGAACAAAAGGCAGAGGCGGGCAAGCAGGCAAGCCAAGCAAACAGCAAAAATATAAAATGGGGAAAAGGAAAAACGGTAGGAGTGGAAAATGGGAAATAGCCTTTTGCCGAGACCAGAGACGACAGTTGCGAATATTCCCAGTGGGCAGCATAAATAACCTTGATACAGAAACAGAAAATCTATTTAAGGACCACAGACCGAGCCGAGACCAAAGGGAATACAGGCTGCGCAGCTGGGAAAGCTAGCTATTATCGCATTGAACTTACTCTTTAATGGCTTGCGTTGTAGTTTCTCAATTGTTATTGCTAGAAATATTCACAAACTTATTGGAATGTAAATCAGTTTGATGGCCACAAGAACTGGCAGCTGAAAAGGCCAATCGGAGCGTATATATCACACATTTATATGCATTGCATTGGCTAGCTGACAGCTCAAGCAGAGCAGATATTAGGCGAGAAAGGCCACCTATCCTTGACTGAATTTCCGACTTCATATTTTATCTCTGGCCTGCACTGGGTCCCCGCGGCGTTAAAGCCATTTGCATAAGCTTAACATCCCTTTTTTTCGGCCAACAATTCCATGGAATGGCTCTGCACAATAGCCGATTCTTCTGCTTCCTTGGCTCAGTGCCCATTGATGCTACTTTTTTCCTGCGTAAGGGGGATGAGCAACTTTATTATTATATACCAATTGAAAGGAAAGAACCATACCAACTGCCTTGACCGATTGGCGAGGCTCGAAATTAATTTGTCACTGATAAAACAAACACACACACACAGAAGTGGAGGCGCGGGAAATGCGGCATAGTTACACGGCCCGGACAGCAGTAATTAAAAAGCGGCCCACACAAAACCCCAACCGAATCAAAGAATAAAAAACCGCCCACACAATCGGGCTCAGAGAGGGAAAAAAACAAGAGAGAAAGAAAACAAATTTCGCCTCGTCGGGCCGAGCAATTAAAAGTTGTTGCGTATACGCCGCGTTAACAGGGCCGGAAAAGGGAGCAATCGGCGCAATGGCGCAGCTCGTTCGAGGTCAACGCGTTTTACATTTCCTATTTTCGGTGTTCGGCGCAGATTCTATTTATTGCAAACTGCAATGGGCCCCCATTCTGGCGAAAAAAGCTTTCAATAATTCATGTTGTTTAGCACCAAGTTGGGCCTCTCAGCCTCATTCAATCGAGTTTTTCCATCTTATATAAGACCAGAGGGCACACGCATGTATCTCCGGCCGGGAATATACTTTTTACAAGGGCCCCCTCTTGCCTTTATTGTCTACTTCTTATGGCCATTTAACTGACGCCACTTTGTCTGCTCGCAGCTCAAACTTTCGGCTTACATTTAGCCCCCGAAACCCCTAACACCCCACACACATATCCCTCTGTATATATATAAATAATGTGTACAAATCTAACAAACTTATGCGATGCTCAACCTTCTCACTTCTGTTGAACCCAACAACAACAAATGCGGCAACAACCACGAGGCAGCTTGATTTGGAGCGTGAAATCAAGAAATACGCTCAGGAGGAGCAGGGGGTCAGGGTGAGTGTGTGTACCAGCAAAAAAAAAAAAAATAAAGAAAAAAGAATCCTCAAAAAGAAAACCAAAAACTCAGAGCTAAAGACCTTCTTAGGGCCAATCCACCCCGTCTTAACCCCCGACTGCCGGTGACCAGGGCTTAGTATGCTGCTCAGTATGCCAGACCACACAAATCCATATTCAAATATTCATGTTGTTTGGCTCGCTCCTTCCTTGGCGCCCCTATTTCCCCTTTCTTTCACTCCTAGTCTCCCTCTCTGTCTCTCTCTCTGTAGGGCCCTGGCAAATTAGAAACTATGCAAAACGATGCCAATGGCTGAATTTTAATTAGCAGCCTAAGCCACGGGGCCAAAGGGGTAAGCGGCGGGCTCTAGATGTATTACGGGGATTGGCACATGCCGAGACAGGAGCGGACTTTGTGGGCAGGGCCCAACAAGGGGGGCTGAAAGAGAGGTGTTTTGTTGGGAAATTATGGGGAAATGAGTATAAAGCAGAGGGGAAATGGAGAATTGGCAGTTGAAGTTAAGAAAATATATTCGCAATGAGAGGTTTGTCTAGGAAAGGGTGGAAAATTAGTATAAATGTATTGAGAAATGTAAGATAGATAGATTACAGAGATTGAAATCTAAGAAAGGATCATTCAATGATGAGGTTACAGTAAGAAAATGTGGAATAATTGTATAAATATGAGATGAAATCTTATTTAGGTGTATTACCAATTAAAGGGGATTTTAAATATGAATTTTCATCAGAAAAAGCACAGATATTTGTACAAATATCAGAAGAAATGTTATATTAATATCTTAAAGCAATAAAAACCAAAGAAAAGGGATTTTAAGTGTGAGGTTTTATTGATAAAAAAGCTAAATAGGTCACCAAAATATCAGGAGAAATACAAAAATATTAATAAAGCAGACAAGCTAAAGGCTGCAGCTCAAAACCCAAGCTTTAAATTGGAGAAAATGCTCAAAAATGCATAAAATAACCAAAAGAAAACCCTCATAGATCTTAATATCCAAAATATAGGCCAATATTCACGTATAATCGGAGTTAATTCATCCCTTGACTGAAATACAGCAGTACATCCCATATTAACCCCTTATTATGACCCAGAAAAGAGGCCGCCATGGCATAAATCTCAATACATTTGGCCAAATGGTGTAATCACCTCTAGAGAGAAAAAAGCAGCCCGAAAATTGGGTTAAATCGTAAATTTAAAAAGGCAAAAATTGTGAGCTTTATATGCATGACCGAGACGGTATAAAATACTGCTGCTGGCCGGCTCTATATTAAATTCTCCTACCGATTGTGGCGGGCGCTTCACTCGCAGGTCACTAAATAAAGCTCACACGACACCCCCGCACATAAAGTTTCCAGTTCCCGACCAAGAGCCAGCCCTGCGTCCTATGCATACGCATAAATAATAATGGGCATGGAGCACGGAAGATGGGGTGCAGCCGAGAGAAGGGAGCAGGAGCAGGACCTGCTAGCTGGAGCTGGTAACTCGGAACTCGGAACTGGGAGCTCGTTATGGCTGCCAGTGTGGGCCTTGCTCAACGCTTGATATATTATGCTGCTCCTGGCAGGCAATGAGCTCTTTGTTTTGCGGGGGGCAGGACACAGGCAGGACGCATAAAATAATTACGCGGCCTACCGCAAAATTCATTTTACCAGCGCGCAGGAATGCAGGAAAAAACAGAGCCCCAACTCCTCCTCCTCCTCCCCATCCAAGTTGTGGAATGTGGAAAATGCATTTAAAGGGAAGGACAGATCCAGGTCCAGGCTAGGAATTTGCACTTCGATTTATCGATTGGCGCCATCGAAATGGAGCTCGAGTCGTAATTGCACGTCCAAAAACAATGACTGCCTAATGAGTTGCCCACTTAGCATAATAATTGAATGGAAGCTGGCTAAATATGCAAAGTGTTGCCTACTTTTGCGGGCCAGCTCGCCCGGCAGGCGTAGAGGAGGCAGAGGAGGTGCAGGAGCGGAGCAAGACCCCCCGCAAGTCAGCTGCTCGAGAAGTGCAGGCCATGTCATGCGCAGGCCATCATCAGTTGCAGGCGCGTGCAGGCCGTTTCGACCAGCAGCAGCCAGTGCAGGGTTAAGGTTCCAGCGAGTAGCTGTAAAACGAGTTCGTTCTCCCCACTCCCACTCTCCTCTCTCTCTTTCCTTTCCCTTTATGAAGTAATCAATACCGTTAGCTTTTGAGCGTAACTGAACGTAAAAGCTCTCGCCTGACTTGTAAAGCTCTGTGGGGCGCAGACCACATGACTGAACCTGTGAGCGGAAGTGCGGAAATGCGCTCAATAGGGACGAGTGCCAAAAAGGGCGAACATACAACACAAATGTGACTTAGAGGCGGGATTAGTAACGAAAGGCGAGGAGTAGAAGATGAGAGAGAGCCAGCTGAAGAAGAAGCTAGAACAAGCTTAGTGACGAAAGATGTTAAAATTCATGACCTGTGAGATGCCTGAATGAAAACCTTGTGAGGCTTTGCAGTTCAAGCTGTTAATGAATGAGAATTTAAAGTCTCTTCATTTCCTGTAACTAAGTGATTAAAGCTTTGAGTTTAAACAGCCGAGATTAAGGATAAAATGGGATAAACCGAGTTAGAGGCTTTCTCAGTTAAACTTTTAGTTCTTAGAGATGAATATATGGTTATATATATTCGATGGTTGAGTTACATATTAATTATAAACTCAAATTTAAACTTAATATTTGAACTTAATATGTCTGCAGAGATCTAAAGTGTACTTTCTTCTTGCGTCGCTGTCGCAGAGTTAGAGTGATCAGTCTCCTTTTGTGTTAGAATGTGTCAATAAGACAGCGTTGCCAGATGACAGAGTTAGATCGCCTTAAATATGTACAACAACATAACAAGTGAATTAGTTACAAAAGCGGTGATAGGTTAGGTAGCAGGAGATATTATTATGTGCCTAAATCAGTTTGAATTCTTGAGATATAATGCCTTCTAATTTAGTTAAGAAATATATATGAATTACTTGCAAAAAAGCCCTGTTAAGTGTCTCAGAGATAACTCCCTAAGATAATACTCGTAGTACCTCCAAAGATCGAACTAAAGCTGATGTGAGAAGTAACAGCAAGCAAACAGTAACAGAGACCCCCTACTAGTGCCGAGAGCCAAAGAGTAACTGAGAGTCGAGTAAAAGCTGAGCTCTCGAGTGAGCGCAACGAGTGACTGCAAAAGCTGGCCAACAGAGCGGATGAGTGATGTGCTGGTCTGCTGAGTGGCTGAGTGGCCTCGTGGTCGCAAAAGCTCCGCAGGCGCGAACAGTTGTACACGCAACGCTCCAGCCGCCGAGCCGAGACACGGACGAAACGAAACGAAACGAAGCGAAGCGAAACGCAAAGAAAAGAATCGAATAGAAACGGAACGGAGTCGCAGGAGAGAAGAATCGAGCAGAGCGCGTCGCGAAAAGGGCAGAAAAAAAGAAAGAAAGAAAGAAAGTGTGGCAAGGAGGCGAATGTGGCAAATGGCACACAAATTGTGTAGTGGGCAGCGAGCCAACGCCAAGTGAATTAGGACTCCGCCAGGATACCGAGAGACCCACGACCCACACGAATACCGAGCGAGCCCCTATATCATCCTCCGCCGTGCAGATTCGCGAAAGAAAATCCCACTCGTGGCGCGAACGCGTGTGCTGCCAAAGAAAATAATATATGTATATATATGAAAATTCCGCTCCTTGACCGAAGAAGGATGTAGAAAAAAAGAAGGAAATGTCGAGCATTTCATTATTGTGCCTTTACCTGTAAATGTCAGTGTCTGTGCTTGCAATTAATAGCTTGAATCGAGAGTGCCAGTGCAATTTTTCTCAAATCTCAAATCCCTGCATCCCCATTGTTTTAGCAGAGCAGCAGCAGCTGAAGGAAAATCAGCAGCAGCAGCAGCAGTAGCAGCAGTAACAGCAGCAGCAGGAGCAGCAGCAGCAGCAGAAAACCAGAGCAGCAGCAGCATAAAATCAATATTTTTTGCTTAAGCAGCCGCAGCAGCCGAAAAAAACGTTCTTTGCCAGCAAACATTAACTAGCAAACAACAAAGACAACACACACACAACGAAACGAGAGAAAAACAACAATTTCTTTTTATAGCTCGTCTTCGTCCTCGTCGTCCTGCCAGTGGCTGTGTGCCCGAGTCTGTCTCCGTCTCTGCTGTGAGAATGTGCGAGTGTGTGCGGTGGGCCAGAAGGTTACATTCACAATCACACTCGCATTTGCATTAAGCGCTAAGAATCCGGAAGCAGCGCCCAGATAATACAGCAAGTGAATAGTAACGACGGCCAGCACAGTTTATTATTGTATTGCAATAATACTTGAGACCCGGACACACACCTGCGCACAACCAACGGGCAGCTCAAATTACATAAATAGCAGGCGAGCAGGCGGGCGAGCACTAAGTCCCCCAGTACAACGAACTGCAAAACTGCAGCAACATTAGCTCTTAACGACCAGGCGAGACAAGCAGAAACCTATGGACAATGCCTATGTCTACTACAAGGTACTGTACCCAGTCCAGCAGTCCGGCACCGGAAACAGTCATCCAATCAGTCAGTCAGTCAGTCAGACAGTCAGCTGAGCAACGCCACGCCACTGAAAACACCGAGAAATACCATCATGTCATCAGCTCGAAATGTCATTACTTCATCATCAGCACACAAGAACCTTCAACTCCATTCAAAAGTCAATCAGCCAGCGGCAACTCGCATAACAAACTAACAAAACCCAAACCGACGACCACGAAATGCAACTAACCGAAATGTCTCTGGGTGGAGTAGGCTCCTCCTCCGGTTTTGGTGGTACAATGGGCATATCGTAGGGTAAATGCAATCCTCGGCTCGGTCATGGTACAGTTCGCCTGGAGAGTAGTGTAAATCAAAACGATGGCTATCAATGGGGCCGCTGCAATAGGCCCACCAAAAAGTCACCCCCCCAGACAGCCCACACACACACACACACCCCCAGACATCCCGACACCAAAAGCCATTTAAATGTCCTGTCAAGGCGTAACATGAGCAACTCCGCAAAGGACGGGGCGAGGGAGTAAGTGAGCGATGATGGCAAAAAGAGGAAACCCAAGAAGGCTCAGCGAGAGGGCGAGGGAAAAGCTTAGAAAAATTGATCACAGACAGAAAAATAAAGGAGGAATTTTTAGGAAGGGGAGAATTAAATAAAAAGGAGGGAAACCTATGGTAATTTGAAGTTTTAACTTTTCTAAGCAAGAGAAATAGTATATATTAGAGGCAGTCTTCATTAATTATTATAAAAAAGTCTTGGCAATTGACCTTCCTATAAAGGCAATGCAAGAACTTTTGGTTTTTTGACAGATTGCGTGGCCTTGGGTTAAGTAACACCTATACATATTTATTAGCTATTAAACTTGGTATTTTAAACTTGAAAGACTTGTGTGAATTTTTTATGTAGCGTCACTTTTGTAGTTAGTGAGTTAGTGTGACCAATCGGTGTTGGAATGTGTCATAAAGGATAGAGTTGCCAGATAGCGAAGTTAGATCACCTTAAGCTCAAGGCTTTTGTGTTGAATGTGTCAAAATGAAAGAGTTGCCAGATGGCTAAGTTAAGTAGCCATAAACTCACAGAAAAGATATTCCCAAATATTGAAAAATATATTCTTATAGCAATATTGTAAAAGATTTCTCTCTGTGCAGCAACTAGCACGCAAAACAAATAAAACTTGTTAAACTTCTTCTGTTTAGCCTGTCCTTTTGTGGCCTCGAGCTGCAAATTTAATTTCACACACACACTCACACTGAGCCACATATCAGCACACACACACTCACACACACATTGACGTGTGGGCTAAAGCCAACATACAGTAATGCGGCAATGCTGGCTAAAAAAAATAGGGGAAAGCGCATTGCCTGCTTTTCTGCGTAATTAGTGAAATTCGGCAACAGGGCGAACTTGCAGAAAAGTGCAAGAAGCATAGACAGCAAGTGCAGACGGGCCCTGGCACCCGTTTTTCCATTTGCCGCCCCATTTTCCGCCCCCTCCCGCTCCTTGCCCCCTCTGCCTCTGCTCATTAGCAGAAAGGCCTAGCCGAAAAAAAATTCCAAAGCGAGCGAACTGACAGGGATGCACTTCATAAATGTCACTTGAAATACGCTTCCATCGGGCACGTGCGTGCGGGAAAAACACGGGACAGCTACTGACAATGGGTTAAGAACGGGGATTGGGGATTGGGGACTGGGGACTGGGGGCGTCAGACAGGACACAATGGGGGAAAGGACTCTCTGTCTGGCCTTGCTCGCATCAGAGAAAAAAAATAAATAAAAGGAACAAGCTCAAACGAAACGAAACGTGAACGTGATGATTTGTCATGATTAACACAGGGGAATGGGAATCCCCACTCCCCCCATTGAAAAAAGCAGGGACTTTGCCCGCATCCACTTTAATTTTTTTGTACCCGTTGCTCGTGGAGAGTTCAAGGGTATATTTAGTACGTGTCAATGTATGTAACCCATAAAGGATGCATTCATAAGCAGAACTAAAAAAAGACTATTTATAAAAAATAGTAAAAGTATTGAAAATGGGATTACATTCCGAAAGGATCTGGAAATATAGGATTTAAAAAATGGGAAAAGTACGATATTAGGTGTCTCCAGTTTAGGCAGACTGATGAAAATTCCTATAAGTATGCTATGTTAAGAGACCACGACCGAGAGACCATAAAATTCCCAACTAGTTCCACCAACATAAGGATACTTAGCACATTATGTACCTAACACCAGGTATTTCAAAGTCTCGGAATAGGTCCCGATAGGAACCCGAAGTCTAGGAATATAGAAATGGGAAAGTAAGTCTGTTTGGGACATTCAGGCTAAAAAAAAAATACCCCTAAAAGTATGCAACACTTATGAAAATTATACTTAATACCATGTATTTCATAGTCGGGGCCCTCGAATTTGGCAATATTTATGGCTTTCCTGCTTTGTTTGTACTGCGTGATGTGCTCACATGTCAATGTCGTCCGGGGGGTACAGTCTCGCCCTCTCCCTTGCTTTCCCTCATGCTCTCTCTCTTCCTCCCTCTCTCTGTCTCACTCACACCCCCTCGAAGAGTCGTAAAATTTGAAATTGTTTTCCCCTCGCAGCTTTGTTTTCATTTTGCAATACATATTCCGTTTTATGTGTTTGTTTTTTAATTTTATGATTTGTGCTGGGCACGCAACAAACGAAAATAGCAGCAAAGTGGCTGAAAAGCCAGAAAATACACTCTGCTACATGTATTTGGCACTTAACACACTTCCAGCACAACTACACCCGCACACACACACTTGGACATTTCTCGGCTTTTGATTTCGCCTCTTACTTGTGTTCTTTTTGGCTTTGTTCTCGCTCTCTGTCGCTCTAGCCACCTCTCTTTCTCTCTCTATACCCCGGCCCCTCTCTCTCTCTCTCTCTCTCTCTTTGCTCAGTTACCGCTATTGTAGTCCCTGTTCAAAGACACACAAACACACGTGACGTATACGTAACCTTGTAACCAAAATGTTGTTATTTCGGTCTTGTGTTTGTGTGTGGGTGAGCCAAAGTTCTTGGCATTATTTTAAGTGCTCTGCTCACCTGCGCTGTCTCTCTCTAGCTCTCGCTCTCCCTCTCTCTCTCTCTCTCCCTCTGTCTATCCCGCTTTGCCACTCTCTGTACTCTTCCTCTTGCCAGTTGGCATCATTTTCTAAATTTAAATTAATCTTTGTTTTACTTGGAGCATAAAAAAGTATATAAATGTGTGTTTTGTGTCTTAATGTTGTTCGTGTAATCGTTTGTTCAACCTTTCGCCCCTGTAGCTCACCTCTACCACCCTCCTGTACCTAGAGAAACTCCCCTAGTTTTTTTAACCTCTTTATATATATATTATATTCCCCTACACTCTCTTTTTACACTCGCTTTTTATTTAGATTTAATTTAACGACTCTACACACACCAAACACACACACACTGCCACAGCCACAGCCACACAATGTTTGTTCTGCGTTTAACTTAAACTTAGCATTTTGAACGGAACGCTGATTTTTGAACTCCTTTTTCTTACTGTTCTTACATAATCAAAAAGTAATATATAACATTTAACCAAAACACACCAAAGAGCAAACCATAGAAATCCGAAAAATCAGAAATCAGAAAATATATATCCGAAACCGAAACCGAAACCGATACCGAAAGCAAAATCCCAACTGCAATGATCAGATACCAATTAACAAAACATTAGTGAACTGTGATCTATTTAGCATACAAGAATAATTCTTTTGTCATTTTATTGCCAAAAGATGCAGATGATTTTTTCACGAAACCTATCGATTGTAATGGCTCCAATAATTGGCATTATCGAATCTAAATCCAAATTCAAATCGAAATCAAAATCAAAATGAACCAAAATAAAAACACTTTCGAAACGTAGGCAAGCATTCTTGAATCATTTTAAGCAAGATCAAGCGACTCAATCAATAAATGCAAAATATATATTTGATTTCAGAATTGATCTTTTTTAATTACATTTAAAAAACCAAAAAAAAAAAAAACATATATTTTGTTGTTGTTCTAAAAGAAATCACGCAAAAAAAAAAACTAATAAGAAACCGAAAAACAATTGAAGAAATGCAATAACAAATATAAAAACAAATTTGTTTACCAAGAATCAAAAAGAAAAAAAACGTATGCAACTATTTACAATATGCTTTTGTAATATTTTCGCACGATACCAAATCAAAAAAAAAATCTAATAAAATCAATAAAACTATAAACAAACGAAGGAAAGACCAAAAGGAAAGCGATAACGAATTGATTAATACTTCGAGTAGACGGGCAAGAAGAAGAAGAAGAAGCTAAGCAAAGAAGTTCGATTCATTCACTGACAACTCTTTGACGATAAAATGATAAAACAATTACGACGTGTATATATATCCACAATATGGCTAACAAACATATGAATATATACTCTCTCCTACTCCTACTCCTCTGTTTCTGTCTCTGTTTCTCCCCCACTCACTCTCTATCCCTCCATCTCTCGCTCTCTCTCTCTCTCTCTGTCTTCTATCTCTGTCGCTCTTTATATATAAATATATATATACCGAATATCAGCAACTACAACTACTACTATATACTATATATAAATATGTTATCCTACAGTATGTTGTTTTCGATATTATTGCGTTACTCCGCTTACGACAGACCGAGATCTCACCCCTAACCAATTCTTCCCCAGAAGAAAGTCACCCCTAAGACCCCCCCCTCCTAAAAAGAAGAAGAAAACGAACAAAAAGGACAATAACTGTTTCACATATGTGTGCACATGTGTGGCGGTGTATTCGTGTTTGTGTATGATATATTACTTTTTGGTTTTTGTAAATATCGAACTAACCTCACCTACAAACGTTGACCGATCGGATCGAAGCTCTCGAACTCGTTCCGAACTTTATCGATTATCGATCTCACACTCACACAACACACACGACGCAATGCAACAAGAACACACTCCTTCATGATGGGTTTCACACTCGCACACACTCACAGAGACACAAAGCTACACCCCCCGGCCCCCCTCTGTCACTCAAAACACTGGAAAAAATGATTTCAAAAGGATTCAAACGATACTCTGCTCTGTCTGAAAACACACTACTTGCGTTCTTTCCATCTCTCTCTCTCTCTAAGTCTCTATGTAACCGTGTCTCTCTCGATCTCTTTCACACACACTCTCTCTCTCTCTATCTCTATCTCTCTCTCTCGCTCACTGTCTGTCTAAACAACTATATGAATATATATTTTGTTTGTTTGTTTCTCCAACACACCGAACCAAATTATTTAACAAATATACTTTTGCACGTTATTTCTATAATGCATCTGAACTATATATTGTTATACGAATATTTATGTTTCATTTCTGCGTACAAACAAAATACCAAAAGAAGAAAATTGTACAAAACCAAAATACTCAAAAACCCAAAACAAAATACCGAAACTACCAAGAATACCGAAAATACTGCAAATACCGCAAATACCAAAATACCTCTGTTTGAGAAAAATACGAAATCAGAATCCGAGTAGCATTTTGTATGCCACGTTGATCACGCCACTCAACCGAATACAGCGACCAGAGATACATTCACACACACTCCACACACACACACCCAGCCACTCTCTCAGATACAAAGATACATAGATACAGGCATCCACACATAAATAGATACAAGAACCAGCAGCCATCACATCCTCGTGGCGGCTGTCAACCAAGTGACACACATTTCATGTTGCGCCTCTCCTCTCACACACAACACACTCCACACACATTACTCACACACCCCACACACACACACATCTACTAAGCCCGCCCCCCGCCCTTGTTGAACTTTTTTTGGGTGCCAACAAGAGCCGTTGAAAGTGCCTGAGAACCAACTATATAACTAACTACATAAAGCCAAAAGCCGAAAGTCAAAACGAAAAAGTACCAAGAACCAGAACCGAAAAACCATAACTCATAATCAACCAAATCTCATATTCTATTACAAAACCCTATTGTAAATTAAGCGAAAAAAGTGTCAAAAACTGAAAGACTTGCAGAAAAACAACAAAAATAATAATAATAAAAAAACTAATAATAATAATGATAACAAGAACTAACCAAGAAGCAAAAAGCAAATTATTTACGTTCAAATATGGGGCCAGAATAGTCCGTAAGTGTTTCGGGCAAAAATCGCTTTCGCTATGTTAAATGTAATCCAATTCAAGATATATATATTCATGTAACTACCTCTATATATATAGATAGCTAATGTTTGTTAAGCCACGATCATGATCACGCTCCACCAGAAACCAGAAACCAGAACCAAAACTTTAAAAAAACAAAAACCAGAAACAAAACTTAAGCCGAAACTCAAACTCAAACTTAAACTAAAACTTAAAAACCGATACCAAATCAAGCTGTGAGCGCATCGAAGCCGGAAAGTCGATAACAGATATAACAGATATATATATGAACACCAGACCCAACAGCAAACAGACCCAGAGAGCTCTCTAGACACAAAAGTACCAACCACCAACTAACCCAACCAGTCAGTCAGTCAGTCACAGCAGTTACAGCAACCACCATTTGAAATCGCCCCGTTTCAGATGTACAATAACTACTCGGGCCTCGCCGGAAGCAGCCCCCCCTTGCCGGACATTATCGGCCAGTACTACGGCCCGGGCCCGGTCCTGGGCTCCCTGCCCCCCGGCTCTCTGCCCTACGGCTCAGCATCGGTGGGCAACGGCTACGGCCCCGCCTACGATCTGTACGGACCCTCGACCTCCGCCACCGCCGGCGGCTATGGCGGCCTCTACGACCCCTTGTCCACCGCCCAGCTCTACGGAGCGGGCCAGTGCCAGACCTCTCCGATCCGTCGGAGGCGCTACAGCATCGCCGGCCTGCCCTCGGCCACCATGTACAACGATGTCTACGGGTATCCGGCACCGCCGTTGCACCAGACCAGCTCCTCGAACATTGTGAACCTGCTGAACGAGGCCCACAAGTCGATATCGCGCAGCTCGCAGATCCTCAACCTCACGAACCAGGCCCGGCAGCTGGGCCAGCTGGTGACGACGCCCCTCTCCGGCGGAGTGGGAGTGGGTGGCGTGGGAATGGGCGGACTGGGCCGCGTGGTGTCCAGCTACCCGACGCTGCACCCGGGCGACACCTCGCCGCCGTACCTCAACGACAACCTGATGCAGATGTCCCAGAGCTTCTCCTCGCAGCCCAACATGTACTTCCAGCCGCAGGCGCAGGCCCAGCAGGTGTTGCCCACGCAGCTGACGGCAGCCCAGAGTGCCGCTGCGGCGGCGGCCAGGCTGAGGCCGGCCTACTCGGTGACGAATCTGGTATCCAGCTATCCCACCACAACGGGCTACGGGGCCTGCAAGTATGGAGGAGGAGTGGGATCACTAGGGGGCTACGGGAATCCCTACCAGAGCGACCTGGGGGTTGCCGGCGGCTATGGGAATCCCCTGGCTCCCTTCCAGCAGCGCCAGCTGCTGGCCCAATCGCTGCACGCCTCGAATCCCGCCATCTCGCAGTACTACCAGAGCCAGGTGCCCGGCGGAGGAGCCGCCGGAGCAGCGGCTTTGGCCTACAACCTGCAGCAACAGTTCGCGGGGACGCAGCACTACGGAGGCAGTGCCCAGGGGCCGCCGCTGGGACACTCGCACATCCAGGCGTCGGTGCAGCAGCAGATGCATCCGCAGTACCAGTACCATGTTCACCAGCACCAGAACCACCTGCAGACGCATCCGCTGGCGGCGCTGGCCAATACCGCGGGACCGTTTGGCGGAACGCTGGCCAGCAGCGCCCGGGACTACGCGGAGGGACTGACGCATCACGGCCACTCGCATCAGCAGCTGCAGCATCAGCATCAGCACCAGCATCCGCATCAGCATCTGCATTCGCATCTGCACTCGCATCCGCATCACTCCTCGCATCACTCGCATCACACGGCATACCCGCACTCGCATTCGCACCATCAGGCGCAGGGGCAGGGTCATCAGGCTCACCATCACCACCATCTGCCATACTCGAAACTAGACTTAGATTACCCGAAACTGCCGCAAGAGCATAAGCGACAAGTAAGTTTTAAATTTGACGTAGACACGCTATCCCTAGACTCCTAAAGAACATGATCCCCTGAAATCGAAATCGAAAATCGAAAATAAGTCCAATCGAAAATAAATCAATTCAAACAATTCAAACAATTCGAAATCCCCATCAACTCGAAATTCAACTCGCCACCATCATCAGCATCGACCACCATCAAGTCATCCTCTATAACAATCAGAGATCGAACGAACCCAATTGGAAGAGATCTGCGCATCTATATAGGCACCTATATAGACCCGATCTGCATTTAACGCTTTCCTCTGCATCAACCAGTGAGCCCTCGCGCAGGGAGAAGACAAGACACCAAGTATTATACATACAATATATACAAGATATATGATAATAAAGTGGAATACTCTTAGTAGATCTAGGCTAAGCTGAGTTCGTGGAGTGTAAGGAAGAACTATTGTTTCATGTGCCATTTTAAAGTAGCAACAGTCAGAGCGAAACGAAGCGATATATAATTAATAATTAAAGCTTATCCTTTAGTTTGCATTTTACCATTTTGATTTCTACGTTCTTTGCATAGAGCACTCAGGGCAGAATTCTTTGTGAAAATTGTAGAACCTTGCTCTTGACTCTCAAAAGTAAAAGACTGTATATAAAACTAAATGAGATTTACTCACGAAAAATATTAACAACAATTTATATAATATACATACAGGATAAGAGATTTACTTTAAACTTGTGTGAAAGTTGACAAAGCAAAAATAAACGAAGCTTAAAATTTATTAAATCAAAACCTATAGTGTAACTCGTACTTAGTATGAACATTCGAGAAAACTTAGCCAATTGTTAGAGCAGCACAGACACACCCTCTATCTATCTGTAAGCGACTAAGTACGCAGCCCCTGCATGGTCACAGTAACCTGATGCCAGCGAGGACTCGCCTCCTATACCCAACCAACCTACTAACTACCTAACTAACGCTCTAACCCAATTATAACTTTCTCTATCTCTCTCTCGTATTAGTGGGCATCATTTGCGTAGAACAATTGTTGAACTATTTAACCTTTTTTCCAACTAAGCCTCCTCCTAACTTTAGGTTTAAACTCTCTCCCCAGAGCCTTCCCCAGCAAAAGCAAATGCAAGAGTTATAAACTTATTAACTAGCGTGTGATTAGCAATGAAGGTCAATTATGAACGAAAACATTGAAATTTATATGCAATCTAGAGCCGGATAGGTAAGGTCTGGATCTCGAGCTGGATCGGTTGAATTAGTTTTTGTGTGTCTGAGAGACACAAAGTGAAAAGTAAAAAGTGAAACGAAGAAGCATTCAAAATGTGTCTAAGCGGATATTATATTGTATTATATGTATTCGACTCAACTAGTGTTTGTATTTCGTATTCGAAGAAGCGCTTTATACACTCAAGTCGATAAGCATCGATAAAACATCGATAGACATCGATAAGCAAGTATACAAAATATTGAAATGCTAATCCCCGCGAGTTTGTTCAGTCTCAGTTCATTATGGAAGATCCTAAGATCAATTTAAATATTTATTAAAAATGAAAAACGCATGAATTCCTTTGAGTAGTGAACATTTTTTGATCGGACTATCGATTGTAAACGTGCTATCTCGTTTATTTGTGCTTGAAAAATCGAAATTTACGCGTAGATGATATTTCTCAAAGAAAGTAAAAACTCTTGTTAAAGTAGTGGTTAAATCTTATACTAGACGATGTGAATCTGGGAGTTACTTTCATTTTTTCGACCCTAGTCGTAGTCGTAGGCCCCCAAAAATATGCAGCAATCGCAGAGCAAAGCGGAAATTGTGTTCATAGATAAAAAACAAAGAACTCTTTTCAATTGTTTATATATATATTATATGTACATCAATGGATGTGAGTGTAGTCGAGAGATAAAGCTTATCACTAGCCAATTCGAAAGACAGCACTGCGGTGCGAGCGTGTGAATAGATAAGTAGGTACGAAGATACAAAGATACAAAGATACTAATACCTATCTAGCTTTTCCAACTTCTGTTCTTGTTGTTGCTCAGCCAAACTTGATTCTCCCCCGACTCTCCTCTCGACTCGGCTTGATTTGTAACCTTTTCTACAAGACGACGACGAACAGAACAAGAAACGAGGCATTTGAATATTGATATAAGATATACACACATTATACATAACTCTCTATATATATATATACTTGTATTGTATTTGAATAATTATGGTTAATATTCTGATTATACGCATATACATTTATGGTCCCGCGGGACGTACTATTTATACAATGATTTAACTGTAAACCTAATTAAGATCGCATTCAGACTTAATTCCGACAAGCAACAAGCAACAAAATATTCTCGAAATCTGTTAAACTTAACTTAAGCTGTAAGCATTATAAAATGGAAACTTTTCGAAAGCAAACAATAAAATTACATACGAAAACCGAACGTCGAACGTCGTTCATGGAGAAGAAACCGAAGAAACCGATTATAAAGAGAACTATAACTCAGTCCTCCAAGAAACACTCCAAGACACACACGATAACACACAGATAACACCCAACGAGGGCGGTTAGCTTAAGGTGTACCCGTACCTGTACCGCCATGGGGAGGGGCCCAAAGACATTATCCATATCCACCAACTCTCTCAGTCATACTCTCAACAAGGCGTAAGCTCGCTCTTCGCACCTCTTAATCGCTCATTTCACACTCAGTTGCCACAGCAAGATACTCGTACTTCCTGTTGCGAAGCAGACCAACCAAGACACACCAAGAACCACCAAGTATCTGTAGTCCTGGCTAAGGATCAGTCCCCGGCCCAGGCACCAACAGTTGAGCCAGCAAATTCTGATCTAATCTTATCTGTACTTGTTCGTTCCTCTCCCACAACCCACAACCCACGACCCAACTTCGACCCCTCCAGCTGGACGAATTCCGTCTTGAAATACAGAGAAGGGATCAAGAGATCCTGGCGATGGCGGCCAAAATGAAAACCCTCGAGGAGCAGCATCAGGTAAATTAACCCCCCCCAGCTCCGGCTCCGGCCCAAGTTTGTCGTTTGCACAGTAAAGTAATATCCGTTAGGACTACCAGCGGCACATAGCGGTGCTCAAGGAGTCGCTATGTGCCAAAGAGGAGCACTACAACATGCTGCAGACGGACGTCGAGGAGATGCGCGCCCGCCTCGAGGAGAAGAACCGGCTCATCGAGAAGAAGACCCAGGGCACGCTCCAGACCGTGCAGGAGCGCAACCGCCTCACCAGCGAACTGACCGAGATCAAGGACCACATGGACATCAAGGACCGCAAGATCAGTGTGCTGCAGCGCAAGGTTAGAGTCCTTAATCCTTCGTAATCCCATCCTCACCTGGCAGGGAAGAGTTTCCTTTCATTTGGGGTATTATCTTTGAGGTTTAAAATACTTTTAAAGGGAATATTCATTTAGATTTAAAGAAGTAAGGGGAGGTTTTACATTCTTACTAATAATTTCTGTGTCTTAAGGTTTATTCCATCTTCAGAGAGTAAAGATTAGGGTTAAATATTTATCAAAAAGTTGAGTTAAAGACCAGATTCAATTAGTTTGCAGAAAGTAAAAAGGATTTATAGGACTTTTAAAGGGAATATTAATTTATATTTGAATAATTAAGGGAAGGTTTAACTAATAAATTCTGTGTCTTAAGATTAAATATTTAAATATTTTAAATATTTATCAGAAAGTTAAGTTAAAGTTCAGATTTCAATAACCTTGCAGAAAGTAAAAAAGCTTAAAAAGAGTTCACAGATTAAAAGCTAAACCTCCTATCAATTTAGACCCTCCTTACGAAACTCTTCCGGGTGCCCAATCCTCAAACCCTAATCTCTCCCCTTAGATTGAGAACCTGGAGGATCTGCTCAAGGAGAAGGACAACCAGGTGGACATGGCGCGTGCCCGTCTGTCGGCCATGCAGGCCCACCACAGCAGCTCCGAGGGCGCCTTGACCAGCCTGGAGGAGGCCATCGGCGACAAGGAGAAGCAGATGGCCCAGCTGCGCGACCAGCGTGACCGCGCCGAGCACGAGAAGCAGGAGGAGCGTGATCTCCACGAGCGCGAGGTGGCCGACTACAAGATCAAGCTGCGCGCCGCCGAAAGTGAGGTGGAGAAGCTGCAGACACGGCTAGAGCGGGCCGTGACCGAGCGGGAGCGGCTCGAGATCAAGCTGGAGGCCTCGCAGAGCGAACTGGGCAAGTCCAAGGCCGAGCTGGAGAAGGCCACCTGCGAGATGGGCCGGAGCAGCGCCGACTGGGAGTCCACCAAGCAGAGGATTGCGCGCCTGGAGCTGGAGAACGAGCGGCTGAAACACGATCTGGAGCGTTCGCAGGTACTCGTGCATTATGACCAGTTCACCCCGAATATCCGCTCAAGACCATAACTGAAACTGAAACTAAAACTAAAAATACAATTAACTTATCATCAATCTGTTCGTATGTATGTGTGCGCCGTGTATATATAATCGAGAGACACGCATACATGCCACCTATGCTATCGATAATCTATGAACCGAACCCATTTGCATACATTTACATATCTGTGCTATCTGTATCCACATCAATATCTATATCTATATTCTATATATATATCTATATCTATATCTGTATCTGAATATGTATTTACATGTACACATTACGCATCCCAACTACCCAACAACAACAATAATAATAACTACAACAACAACCAACCGACCTAAATAAAAATAAATAAAAAAAACTCACCCAACATAAACCAATATAGATGCAGCTAGATGAACAGACCACACTACACAAAGTAAGCCCAATAATCCAAATTCCAATCTTCCAATTACCGAAACCTAGATTGCATAATATCGAAAGTCGTAGCTTGTAGATAATAACTTTGATTATTGTTAAAAGTTGAGAGTTTATGCTTTAGAGTAGCTATGGGTAGGCTCTGGCTCAAGCAAGAGCTTCGCAGTTCGGTTGCCTACCCATCGCTCCACTGGAGTATCGTAAAAGTACATTTGATTGTAAAAGCAAGTTGAAAGTTTATACTCCAGAGTAGCTATGGGTAGGCTCTTTAAGCAAGAGCTTCCCAGTTCGGTTCCCTACCCATCGCTCCACTAGAGTAACGTAAAAGTACATTTGATTGTAAAAACAACTTTTAATGTTTATGCTCCAGAGCAGCGATGGGAAGACTCTCTTAAGCAAGAGTTTCCAGTTCAGTTGCCTACCCATCGCTCCACTAGAGTATCGTAAAAGTAAATATGATTGTAAAGAGAAATTTAAAAGTATATACTCCAGAGCAGCGATGGGAAGACTCTCTTAAGCAAGAGCTTCCCAGTTCAGTTGCCTACCCATCGCTCCACTAGAGTATTGTAATATTGAATCATCCAGTTTTACCTAAAATTAAAAGAAAAATCTCGATTATCGTAACTAGTTTTTATCGTTAACCATAAACCACGTCGAATATCGCAACATCGAATTCCGCTATTATGCAAAACGCACCTTTTATGTATCGTAAATCCACATGTATATCGTATATAACTCACATTAGCCGTTGAAACACCAACCTCCCTCCCATTCGTGCCATTTAGAGCCAGCAGGCTGAAGTCTCACTTAGCCAGCACCTTCGGCGATTTCAGCTGCGATAAAGCCCTGACATATTGCGCACTTAGATACTTAGATACTTAGACAGGATTAGCAGCACTCGCCTAGTTGGGTTTTGATTTAATCGGTGTGCAGACAGACGGAGGTGTGAATAAGTTGAATTGATTGCCGCCGAACATGCACCCATCCACATACTCGTACGAACCGCAACCGCACGTGAGAGCGTGACCTAAGATTAAGATATATAAACATGTTCCGTATCCGTACTCTTGCAGAATGTACAAAAGTTAATGTTCGAAACGGGCAAGATATCGGTAAGTCGGCCCAGCCGCTGACCCACACTCCACCGCGGGGGTGTTCATATATCCACCCGTCGCCCAATGTAATCAGTTGTTCAAGCTATAAGTTAAATTCTGAAGTGATATATGGGCAACCCCAGAATGCTACTTAGCCCAAGTCTAGATCCAAAAGCTCACGCCACGATTGAAAGATCGAATAAATATATAGAGAACCAAGCGTCAAATGCACCCAAAAAGCACAAGCGAAATATCCGAAAATCCCATTGAATCATTCACAGCTTCATGGAGTGGATCCATTGTTGACATCAGCTCGCCTGCTGGACTCATCAGAGCCTCCTCATCGTCATTATCATCCTTGTAAACTCTCACTCACACACATTTGCTAATGCCTTGAACCGCTTTCGATTGTTGTTTTGCACTTGTTATCCTTAATCCCTCTGGCCGAGTTCAACCCACTAATTTGCCCGTCTCTCTCGCCACCTTGCACAGACGACGTTTGGCAGGACCACGATGACCACCTCCCAGGAACTGGACCGGGCCCAGGAGAGGGCGGACAAGGCTTCCGCCGAGCTGCGACGCACTCAGGCCGAGCTGAGGGTCACTCAGGTAGGGTCCACTTGCTCCCACACTTGCCTGCGAACCGAGACAGCCATATACATATATCGATATGCATATCTGAATGCTCTTTTAGTTAGCCTTACATATACATATCTTCTATATATAAATACTCTGAAAGTGCATTGCCCATGCAAAGGCAAGCACCTCTCTCTCTGTGTGTGCGTGTATATATACTATACTGTATATGTTTCTGTGTAACTCGGCGTGCGTGTGCCTTGTTGATGGACCAATAACTTTCGCCCGGCGATGAGGATTGACACCTTCCCCCCCCCACAAACACAACCGAACACACACGAACACCTGTCTAAACTCTTTCCGCTGCAACATGCTAAAGTCACAACCCGAGCACTTGCCACAACACACACACACCTAAAGAGGAGGAACTCGATTTGAGCTGCTTTTATGTTTAATTGCTTCTTTACTTTAACTTTAACTCTTAACGTAACTGTAAATGTAACTGTAACTGTAACTGTAACTGTAATTGTATTAGTAACTCTATGTAAATTGTAAAGATCTTTAAACACCGCTGAGACAATGTATACTAAAACCAAAACTCTATCCAAACCGTTGTGCTTACATTCATTCTCTAAATATAGGGCGACTTTGAAAAACGTTTTGTGAGTAAACCGCTTCCAAGCAATCAATCAATCAAACCAGTTTTTAGTAACTAAAGCAACTAACCGTAATTGAACTCGATTGCCAACTTGAACTACTGCATCTGACTAAGCCAAAGAAATCCAAACGAAACCCAAAAAAAACAAAAGCTAGTTGCAATCTGTCACTTGTTCAATTTAATGTAACTTGCATATTGCCTGCGATATACTAACATTGCCGCCATACCAATACCAGCATAAAGACATCGCGCCACACACACCCACCCACCTATCTATAAATATATAGCATACACCCCACACCCCAAACACACACACATTGTACATACATCGATTGACCTTGGTACGAAACTGCCTAGAGCTTATCCGTCACCGTTCCGGTATTCCTGCCCCAAGCCGGAAGCTAGCAAAGTATGACAAAGTATCCTGGAGCGTTTTGCTTGCCTCTGGACCCTGCCAACACACACTACACACACACACTCTCTGACTAAGCTGCGAATGGAGGCCGAAAGAAGGAAGCCGAAAGAAAAGCGGAAAGGCGGAAAATGGCTTATGGTCGCAGTTAATTGACTTAACTGCCCTGTCACTTTCACTCGCTCTCACACGCTCTCCCATCCAAGCGCACACATTACGCACACTTTGCCTTACTTTGCTCTCGCACTTTCACTCTTTCCTCAATCAACTCACGCTACTTTCTCTCTAGCTCCTCCTAATTTTCCTCTTGCACTAATGAGCCATCTGTGGTTGTCTTACTTACATCATCCTGAACTCATCGAGGACCCAGTGTTCTTCAGTTCATCAGTCTTGACCATCGTAACCCATTCCTATACCAATATCCCTTCTTGTAGGTTCAGTTTTGTTAAGCTTGATCCTTTCTTAAGGATTTTCGGGCTTAGTAACTCGAGTATTTTGCAATACATTTCCTTGAACAGTTC
Organism: Drosophila asahinai; assembly: GCA_008042795.1. NCBI lineage: Eukaryota > Metazoa > Arthropoda > Insecta > Diptera > Drosophilidae > Drosophila > Drosophila asahinai. The sequence continues at coordinate 119,058 of VNJZ01006527.1, forward strand.
CATCTTATGATTCCTAAGTTCTAAGTTCCAAGTTCCCCGAATGGTTCTTTGTCTGTTAATCAAGAAGTTCCCAAAACATTTATATCAATGAATTAAATCGATTTTGAAATACTATCAAGAGCTTTATCCTTTATCCATTCCATACGTTCCTTGATTAAATATTTATATGAACGATTTAGAACGCTTTTGAAATCTTATCAAGAGCTTTAACCATTTCCTATTCAGATTAATACATTTTCGGGTATAATATCCTTACTTATTTTTAATAGATTTCCTTAAAAGTTAACCCCAATTAAAGTGTTACCAAATTTGATCTTAATCAGTTATCAATGAGTTCTAAAAACTTACCAGCTTCACCTTTTGTTAAATAAAAATGTTCATCCCTTGGACTTAGTAAGCCTAATAAATATCCTTGAACTGTTCTTTCTTTAAGTGTTTCCCAGTATTTCCTTTAAAAACATATATTTTTCAAACTGTTCGTAATCAGTTACAATAAACTTCTAAATCCCCTAACCCACTTACCCATATATCTATCTTATATACCCAAAAACCTGTAACCCCACAAGATCTTCCTTCCTCTCTCATTTTCTCGCTTCCTGTGATTTCTCGCTCGCTCTCTAACTCTCTCTCCCTTCCAAAATGTCAGCCGCTCGCTGCATAAATCAATCGCTCGCTCGCTCTCTATCTCTCTCTCTATCGCTCGCTCGCTAGACGTTGTGATCGTGTTCGTAATCGTAATCGTAATCGTTATCGTAATTTAAGTACTACTTATCGTTACTTAGTATTTGTCGTTTGTCACCTTAACCTTTGGTTTGTGTCTACTAATCGGTCAGACATCCAGTCAGTCAGTCAGTCGAATCAGTCATTTAAGAACCTTGTCCCCCATGATGGCCTGTAAATAATATCCGTTATCCAACATCCACTCTACCCCGTTCCGAAACTACAACAACATCATAACCCCAAAAATGAAAACCAACGAAATCGAAACCGAATAACAGTCGGATGCGGAGCGGGCACGTGAGGAGGCGGCCGCCCTGCAGGAGAAGCTGGAGAAGAGCCAGGGCGAGGTGTACCGGCTGAAGGCGAAGCTGGAGAACGCCCAGGGCGAGCAGGAGAGTCTGCGCCAGGAGCTGGAGAAGGCGCAGAGCGGCGTCTCGCGCATCCACGCCGATCGCGACCGGGTAGGCAAAAACCGTTTAGCTAGCTAAACCCCCAAAAAAAGACCCACCTAACCACCCGACCCACACCACACCACACTCACACACCCAATCCGTTGCACAGGCCTTCTCCGAGGTGGAAAAGATCAAGGAGGAGATGGAGCGCACCCAGGCGACGCTGGGCAAGTCGCAGCTGCAGCACGAGAAGCTGCAGAACTCGCTGGACAAGGCCCAGAACGAGGTGGACCACCTGCAGGACAAGCTGGACAAGATGGGCACGGAGAACCGTCGCCTGGTGCTGGAGAAGGAGAAGCTCACCTACGACTACGACAACCTGCAGTCGCAGCTGGACAAGGCCCTCGGCCAGGCGGCCCGCATCCAAAAGGAGCGCGAGACGCTCACCCTGGACACGGACCGCATCCGCGAGAAGCTGGAGAAGACGCAGGTATGCCCGGGTCCCATCCAAGTCCTTGAAACCCCACACACACACACCCATCTTCGAAGTGACTAGCTAACCGATACCTGTGTCTGTGACCGTAAACGTAACTGTGTTGTGCTAACTAACCTCCCCCCCCTGAGCTAACTAACTAACCGAAGCCTCGCTTAGATCGATGTGACTGCTATTGCTTAACCCCTGAAAACCCCAACCCCTTAACCCGCCTTGTATATAAATATAACTATTTATCCCTAACATATATCTCTACGTATGCGTAACTATCTTTCGACCGTCACACCTGTCACACACACTCACAATAAACCACAAAACCACGACTCTACGAAATCCCAGATGCAACTGGCGCGCATCCAGAAGGAGCGGGACCAATTCTCCGACGAGCTGGAGACGCTCAAGGAGCGCTCAGAGTCCTCGAACACGCTCCTCATGAAGGCCGCCCGCGACCGGGAGGCGATGCAAACGGATCTGGAGGTACTCAAGGAGCGCTACGAGAAGTCGCACGCCATCCAGCAGAAACTCCAGGTAATTGCCCCTCTCTAACAGGTATCCCTCGAACTCCGAACTCCGAAACCGAAACCAAAACGAAACGAAACCCAAAACAATTGGCTATCACCTCAACCCCCCCACTCTATACTATATATAATCCATGATAATCCATGACTTGTCTGTACTGCATATATTGTTTCGAAAAACGCATGAGAACTGAACTGAAATACCAGTGACATTGGCTGTATGTGTAAATCCGTAGCTTCCCCCACGCATCCCGCCGCGGGCTGACCTAATCCCCCCTGACCTAATCCCCCACTCTCTTCCAGATGGAGCGCGACGACGCCGTCACCGAGGTGGAGATCCTCAAGGAGAAGCTGGACAAGGCCCTGTACGCCAGCCAGAAGCTGATCGACGAGAAGGACACCTCCAACAAGGAGTTCGAGAAGATGCTGGAGAAGTACGATCGCGCCCAGAACGAGATCTATCGCCTGCAGTCCCGCTGCGATACCGCGGAGGCCGATCGCGCCCGCCTGGAGGTGGAGGCGGAGCGGTCGGGACTGGCGGCCGGCAAGGCTCGCGAGGATCTGCGCAAGCTGCAGGACGAGAGCACGCGGCTGCAGGAGGCCTGCGATCGGGCGGCGCTCCAGCTGAGCCGCGCCAAGGAGTGCGAGGACAATGCGCGCAGCGAGCTGGAGCACAGTCGCGATCGCTTCGACAAGCTCCAGACGGACATCCGGCGAGCGCAGGGCGAGAAGGAGCACTTCCAGTCGGAGCTGGAGCGGGTCACCTACGAGCTGGAGCGGGCCCATGCCGCCCAGACCAAGGCCGGAGCCAGCGTGGAGGCGGCCAAGGAGGAGGCCGCCCACTATGCCGTGGAGCTGGAGAAGATGCGCGACCGGTACGAGAAGAGCCAGGTGGAGCTGCGCAAGCTGCAGGACACGGACACCTTCGGCCGGGAGACGCGACGGCTCAAGGAGGAGAACGAGCGGCTGCGCGAGAAGCTGGACAAGACGCTCATGGAGCTGGAGACGATCCGGGGCAAGTCGCAGTACGAGTCGGAGTCGTTCGAGAAGTACAAGGACAAGTACGAGAAGATCGAGAACGAGGTGCAGAACATGGAGTCGAAGCTGCACGAGACCAGCCTGCAGCTGGAGCTGTCCAAGGGCGAGGTGGCCAAGCTCCTAGCCAACCAGGACAAGCAGCGATCCGAGCTGGAGCGGGCCCACATCGAGCGGGAGAAGGCGCGGGACAAGCACGAGAAGCTGCTGAAGGAGGTCGATCGTTTGCGCCTGCAACAGTCCTCGGTGAGCCCCGGCGATCCGGTCCGAGCGTCGACGTCCTCCTCTTCCGCTCTGTCCGCTGGCGAGCGGCAGGAGATCGATCGGCTGCGCGATCGCCTCGAGAAGGCGCTGCAGTCGCGCGACGCCACCGAGCTGGAGGCCGGTCGCTTGGCCAAGGAACTGGAGAAGGCGCAAATGCATCTGGCCAAGCAGCAGGAGAACACCGAGTCCACGCGGATCGAGTTCGAGCGGATGGGCGCCGAACTCGGCCGCCTGCACGATCGCCTCGAGAAGGCCGAGGCCGAGCGCGAGGCCCTCCGCCAATCAGGCCGCAACGGACCTGGTGCCGCCCCTCATCCGCAGCTGGAGAAGCATGTCCAGAAGCTCGAGTCCGATGTCAAGCAGCTGGCCATGGAACGGGAGCAACTGGTCCTGCAGCTGGAGAAGAGCCAGGAGATTCTCATGAACTTCCAGAAGGAGCTGCAGAATGCCGAGGCGGAGCTGCAAAAGACGCGCGAGGAGAACCGCAAGCTGAGGAATGGCCACCAGGTGCCGCCCCCAGCCGCTGCACCCGCCGGAGCCACTCCCGCCGAGATCCAGGCCATGCAGAAGGAGATCCAGGGCCTGCAGCAGAAGCTCCAGGAGTCGGAGCGCGCCCTGGCAGCTGCCGGTCCTCAGCAGGCTCAGGCTGCAGCGGCGGCCGGCGCGAGTCGCGAGGAGATCGAGCAGTGGCGCAAGGTCATCGAGCAGGAGAAGGGCCGTGCCGACATGGCCGACAAGGCGGCCCAGGAGATGCACAAGCGGATTCAGGTGAGGATTGGGTTGGACTGGACGCGGAAGTTGACACAGAGAAACGTGAAATCACCAAAAATGATCATATGTTTAATGTTTAACACAACATAATACTCTGATACTCTCTAACTTAAGTCACTAATTTTCACACATTTTTAATGCCAATAAGTAAGTATTTAATGTTATTATTTGGTAGTTACCTGATTTCGTTAAGTGTTTTAAGTAATTAATTAGCAAGTTAGTGGCTCTAAGGTTCAAGTTCTCAGTGTGGAGGCTTAATTTGTAAGCTAACTTGAGTTTAAAGTAAAAGCTAACCTCAACCAAAGACCCATATAATCATTAAAATGCAGAACGGCCATACATTTGTCTTGCAATATGCAGGCTATTTTTCAGCTGGCGACGAAAATCGCTTTCTCTCCACTCGCACAAAGTTGAGAGCGTAAAAATCTATAAATAAAACCTTTCTCATTTTACTATAAAGCTCTTATTTCTTTGCCTCAACCTTACAAAGAGAAACTTAACCTTAGGAAGTTACACATTCTAATGTTTAAATTTAAATGCCTGAAGTTTTTCATTACTTTTAAACTATTTATGTTATTATTTCATTTAAAGAATACACTTACACTGTTCTAAATGTTTAGATTTATTTACAGCTCTTTTAAAACTAATATTGGATCCAATTTAAACATTTTGATAGTTAAAAAGAATCTTTAATCTTTAATTAAATAGAAAAAACCCTAACTAAAGTTCTTGTTAATTTCCTGTTTAGCTTATGGACCAACACATCAAGGACCAGCACGCCCAGATGCAGAAGATGCAGCAGCAGATGCAACAGCAGCAGCAACAGCAGCAGCAGCAGGCGGCGCAGCAGCAACAGACGGCGGCCAGCGCTGGCGGAGCGGACGCCAAGGAGCTGGAGAAGGTCAAGACCGAACTACAGGCGGCCTGCACCGAGCGGGATCGCTTCCAGCAGCAGCTGGAGCTACTGGTCCAAGAGCTGGAGAAGAGTCAGGTGAGTTAAACCCCTTACCAAGCGTGAAATTAAACCGCTCAAATGAGTATTTATTCCCCAGCTCTCCAACCAGGAGCAGGCCAAGCAGCTCCAAACGTCGCAGCAACAAGTACAACAGCTGCAGCAGCAGGTGCAACAGTTGCAGCAGCAAATGCAGCAGCTGCAGCAGGCGGCCAGCGCGGGAGCCGGCGCCTCCGATGTGCAGCGCCAGCAGCTGGAGCAGCAGCAGAAGCAGCTGGAGGAGGTGCGCAAGCAGATCGACAACCAGGCCAAGGCCACCGAGGGCGAGCGGAAGATCATCGACGAGCAGCGCAAGCAGATCGACGCCAAGCGCAAGGACATCGAGGACAAGGAGAAGAAGATGGCCGAGTTCGATGTGCAGCTGCGCAAGCGCAAGGAGCAGATGGACCAGCTGGAGAAGTCCCTGCAGACGCAAGGTGGTGGCGCGGCGGCCGCCGGCGAGCTCAACAAGAAGCTCATGGACACGCAGCGTCAACTGGAGGCGTAAGTTGTTTGAATAATTTTTAATTCAGTTTAATCTGTAATTTTTCATGGCGCCCACGGGTGGACCTTGATATAAAACTTAATAACTAATATTATCAATTTAAATTGCATCAAAGCATGCTTTGTCTTGCAGTTTTCCAACTAATTTTATCCATTTTAATTGCATCAAAGCATGCTTTGTCTTGCAATTTTCCAACTAATTTTATCAATTTTAATTGCATCAAAGCATGCTTTGTCTAGCAGTTTTCAAAATCAGAACTTGATATTCGAATTTATTTGTTATTATTTTTAGTGCTTCGCCTAATTTTACTTAATAAATATAAAAAATCATTCAAGATTTATAATTGTGGTCTATCCTTATCCCAATTCAGCTGCGTCAAGGAGCTGCAGAACACAAAGGAAGAGCACAAGAAGGCGGCAACCGAAACGGAGCGCTTGCTGCAATTGGTACAAATGTCGCAGGAAGAGCAGAATGCCAAGGAGAAGACCATCATGGATTTGCAACAGTGAGTCCCTTTACTCTTACTTCTCTTCAAGCTGAAAATAAACCCATACTGCCATTTCAGAGCCTTAAAGATCGCTCAAGCCAAAGTCAAACAAGCACAAACGCAACAACAGCAGCAGCAGGATGTAAGTTCGAAATGAAGCAAGCAAGTCCCTATCCTTAATCCTTGTTTTCCTCCCCTTTCTTAGGCTGGGCCAGCTGGCTTCTTGAAGAGCTTTTTCTAAACAGTGCCCACAAAAAAAACACACACAGATCTTCGGATGCAGTTAAGGCTAAGGGAATACACCTGTACTATTTACCTGCAGCGATAATGGAAAACCAAAAAAGCAAACAGAAAACAGCAAGAAATTACCAAAAGCACTGTCTACTATTTTGTATACTACCGATGCCGATACCGATACCGATAAACCAATACCAACTATGCAGTATTTCTAAACTCACACACACACAATATACACAACAACAACACACACACATTTGTAAATGACACCATGTAAATGCAATGCGAAATGCAAATTATTTGATATTTATGTGTATTGTGTAATTAGGTTGCCGCTATACTCAAATTGTGGATGCATTTAAAAGTCAGCTGGTATAGCATACTTTGTAAACTCTCTTAACTCTCTCTAACTCACTAACTCAATCCTTTTTCAAACTCGAACTCGAACTCGAAATCGAGCTCGAATTCGAACTCGAACTCAACTTAAAGTTTATCGTTAGACAACACTCACACACGCCTTGAACCCCCTTCTTCCCCCCGTTACCAGCTTTCTGTCCTTCACTTTCTCTCTGTCGGTCGGAGCTGCAGAACGTAGACTACTTCCTGAGGCACTGCATCCCATGCCCCCCTCCCCCATCAGCCCGGCGCGCGAATGTAGTGATATCGAGGAGGCAAGGAGATAGTTATGGCACTAAAGTCGCATAATGAACTAATTGCTGCTTTGGCCCCTGTTATAGTTAGTTAAACATCAGTCCATCCATCACACCCACACACCCCACACGGTCACACTGTACATAACGCATTGGCATCCATCGGAGGAGACACAGATACGGTTACTATATGTAGAGCAATAACTGATACACCACAGATAATACAGATATGATAACGTACGAGTATATACATATATGTACATGTAAATTGTAGTTACATGCATTGCGATTAAACCAATTATATTGCGTAGCCTTTAGCCGTGTACCAAAGAACTATCTACGAGTATATAGAGACCGGAGCAAGACACTACCTATCATTCGTATCGCCTAGTATGGATATTATCGATAAAAATAAACTCCAGCATCAACTACAAACTGCAATCTCTATTTTAATTAGTTAAATCTACACGATATCCCCACGTTCCTTAGCCCCTTAGATCGAGTCCATTACGCAAGCTTTACCTATCTCAGCTGTGAATGCGAATTAGAACGAGTAGTTACACTAGATCCACATAGTCCGGGTCCCTCGTAATCCTTGCTTTTGGTTCAGGAGCAGAACGGAGAGTGTTATTGTTATTGGACATAAATATGTACCCACATGATATATATATATTTACATAGCTGCATAAAGAATAGCCACAGAAATGAGTGTTTCCATTGTTTTGGTTCCGTATAATTTACTTAGAAGGAAAATTAAGCGAAGAATAGGAAAGAATACGTGAGATAGCGTAGGACAGAGTAAGGAGTCATCACTGCCAGTGTAAGCAAGCATATTTGATAGAAAGGAATTTGAGGGTTCGACTAGGCCTAGGGATTATCAATTAGATTATCGCATTGTTTGACTTTCGGTTCCCATACCATACAAACCACGATGACATTCAGCCAGATACGAAGCAAGAGACACAACACAATCATATCATACAAGCCTATATCATAACCCCAGAACGGAGGAGTAGTAGACCCTAGAGGGAACTCTGTTTAGCGCTTTAAATTATCCTCAGATCTCTCCGCACATAATAGAACGAGAAGGTATCGATAGAGTATCGATAGAGCTATCGCCACCACTTAGATAATCGATTAACGACCAAGAAAATAACGATAGAGCTGCATTCTTTGCTTTGACACCTCGGTTTAGCGATCGTTCGATTTGTGTACATATGTTAGGGCACTCCCTTTCGCCCGCCCCTCTCTCCCTCTCTCTCGCCAAAAAGCTCCCCAAAAAGTTCCTATACCAGGAACGTCGGGTTTTTTACGGTGCAGTTGAAGCAGGGCAAGAATCAATGCGAGTTCACGCGTCAAGTCAAGTAATAATTAGTTACATCTTCGTGTTCGACAGAAGTGTACATAAGTGTCTAGTTGTGTAAGCATAACAGCAACTGTATTATATATGAAAGTCAACCTATATTTATAACGATACAATGTAACCATCAACCTATACGCAGACCATTCGAGAACACGGAACACGAGAACAATTAACTATCGACAAATCAAACCGAACTAACTTCACCGTAGGACTTACACATCACCTCCTGAGGTAACACACACGTTGACAATACAACCACCCACAAGGACACACCACAATACACACACACACACTCTCTCGGATACACACACGATCTCAGATACAGATGGATCAAAGTAGATACATTTTTTACGAACAAATTGCTTAAAGGAAGCCAACATATCTGAAGCAGGACCGACCAGATATCCGTAGCATCCACAAATTTTGAAAGCGATTTCCTAACGCTGCGAGTTCCCAGTCAGTCACTTTCACTTTCACTCGATTTCCAGTTATAGAAGATGAAAGAAACGTTTGCCTTTAACTACTTAACTTAACTTAACTAAACTTAACTTACCACGTATCGTATTGTTAGCCTAGATAGTCTCAATTACAGCAGCAGCGCAGTAACGAACAAATCTGAGAATAAGAACATGAACTAACGGCGTACTATCTACTTATAGTATTGGCCGTAAAACACTTTAATCATATTATCCCCGCCGTCGTGTACCCTACTTACAAATACAAATACAAAAACCAAAACAAAACAATTACAAATACAAATACAAATACAAATACGAATACGAAACTAAAGGATAGCCAGGAAAGCTTTGTCGACTTTTTCTATACAACTCTAGCGAAAAATAAAAAACGAAAACGAAAGCAAACCCAAATCTCGAATAATGTAATTTAGCAAATTGTAAACTCAATATAGGCACACACACCAACACACCCACACACACACAGATATCAGGCAAGAAATTATAAAGCAGATCCGGGCAAGGCCACTAATGAATTTATATGGGAAAGTATCGATGATAAGTCGACAATTACCTATAGGTATCGACAATGCAAGCGATTAATTAATTAGCCCCCATTGTGTACTTCTCTGTACATAGACCTATATATATATATAAATATTTACGACTAGAGCAAAGCATACGATAGATGAATATAGAAATATACATAAATATGATATGGAAAGCGAGCGCAAATTATATAGATACTACAGATACACAGCATCATCCATCAGAGCCGAAGATCGTAGTCAGAGCAAAAACTTGGATAGAGAGGAAGAGGCAGAACAGAACAGTGGAAATCCCCTAGCAAGAGACATTAATCCGAAACTGATAACTCCCCATTCCGTACGTAACCAGATACCGAAATCCGCAGAGAACAAAGAAAACCAAAAAAAGGAAGAAACATCAATTTCGTGTAAACATTTTTTTAAAACAAGTTTGGTGATCTACGATATTGGTAATAATTATTGATAAATAAAATAAAGTAAAATAAATGAATATATATATATATACATACATATATTATACAAATATATGAAGTAAAGCCCAGTACTCAGATCGACACGCCCAGTTTGGAAAGCTTAAAATAAAACACAATTCCGACACAGTGTGGCCAGTCAATAGATAGACACAAATCACCGATAGTTGAACGGCCACACTGTGTCGCTGAGTTTGACACTTTTTCGCTGTCAGTCCTTCGTCTCATATCTTCAAGAAACTTTTGTTCGTGATCCAAATCAGATTCTGTCGCTCTGAGTACTGGACTTTAAGGAGGAGGAGTAGGCAACGGAAACAAGGGGGAGGCATACACATAAAGTACGAGTAAATATTTATTATATAATGTTTTTTAAGTAACTTATAGTAAGCCATTATATATACACACATATATATATATATATATATAAATTATACATATATGGAACTACATAAGTTTACAAGGTATATGACAACAACAAACAAAAAACAAAAAAACAAAAAATTATGAATCAACCACAAACAACAACAACAAAGAGCAACATAAACGGTAAACAACAAAAAAAAACGCAACCGCAGCAACTAAACAAAGTAAAAACCGATTAGAGGAGAGGTGGGAAGAAAATAATATAATAATAATAAAGTAAATAAATTTATTATATACATACATACATAGAAGAATATTACAAAGGAAATGGGAGAGGAAAGTAAAGCGAAATGAAAGCAAGATGAAAATGATTATTTGAAACATGTTCATTATATATAAATGTCATTACAAATGTTCTTCAAAACTGCCTACCAATAAAATATATTTCAAATAATATCAACCGGTTTTGAACTCTAAATGGGGTCGGGGGTGATTTAGATTATTTTTTTATAATTCCAATTTACCGCCTAATAAGATTCATTAAGTGGAATCATTTTTTTTTGTTTTTCTTTAATCTTGCGCTTATAATGTATTTTTTGAAAAGCCCGCCTTTCTGTTTGGTCCTGCCATACCGCTCATAATACTAAAGTTGCCAGACCATTATAAGGTGCAGCGCCACCTACTGGCTTAGGTTGGAACTAATTGTTAACACGGCGCAATAGAAAGGTTTAAAACTTGGCTAAAATTGTGTTCTGAGCAAGCAGTGTAACAATTTAGGGCGGTTTGGTTGCTCCCAATTTCGAGAAAGCAGTTCAGGCTCACTGCTTTGCCTATAGTTTAGTTGTCAACCTTTTCCTTGCGCGGACAACTTACCAATAATCTAGCAGTGACTCAAGCCTTACAGTGTACTTATTTTATTTTATTTTTTTAAATTTATATACAATATAAAATCAAGTAAATTAATTAATGAAAATATTCCAAATAATTTCCCCCATTAATAAGTAATTTCTCATTTTCTTGTAATTACAAGTGGAATTGACTTTTTCTGCAATTTAGGTCGACATAATTAAAACCCGGCGACAAAACGCTATTGATTCTGAATGATCTTTACGGTTACATTACTAATACAAAATTGGAAAGTTTCCAGAATCAATAGCGTTTATTCTCCGAGTAGAATTAAGTTAAACTTTTGTCGAAATATGTTATTTTAGTTAAAGTATTTATTTTCAGTATTTGTCTGTCATAAAAAAACAACAGAGAACGTTAAAGTTTCATAGACCGATGTTGTTTTACCCTTGCAGTTGTTACAAAATCGGTTAATTATACATTATGGCACTGTTGTTCTGTTCTTGAATAATCATTAATTTTTCTTAAGCTAACCAAGTCTAAACTATGGTATATACAAGTTAAATAGCAAGGAATCATCTCCCTTTTCTCCATTACTTACTTTATCATACAATATTCAAAGAAACCATTTTCTGGCGGGATTTAGACTTTTAAGGACCAACAGCTAACTCAAAATGCAACGAAATAAAGCCGAAAACCCAAAGTTGTAATGCCCTAAAAAGATTCCAAAAAAAATTACAAGGAAGTACAAAAAGCTTGTTCCTCATAAGCCACTTTGCAAATGTCCTGCGGCACTTTCAAATAATCAATTTTGGACCGCTGAGAGTAAAGTTCGCCGCAAACTTTGAGCTCCGAGACCGAGAGCCCGAGAGCACACAATGTTTAACATTCTTGCGGGCTAAGAAATACTTAGAATTTTGCTGGCAAAAATTTAATCAGCCCTGGAAGAAAAAACATTCATTACGACGGGACGGACTGGGCGCCTATTATTTATTTTATCAGCAATGGCAATATATATAGTACGTAAGTAAGTATATGTATTTGTATGCCCCAAACTCTGTTTTATGAGCCCGCAGTTAGTGGGTGCTTTGGGGGTTTGGGGGTTTTTATGGGGGTTTTTTTCGGGTGGCAACTGGAGCAGCAGGAGCAGTGACAGCTGCCCTATAAAATATTAAAAGTCACACACACAAACACACACTCCTACGCACACCCACACTTACACTGCAGAAACAGAACCTCGTGTGATGTAATCCATATTGCTGGAGCCATGTAACGGCAGCAAGGCTGCTATAAATGTATATGGAACGACTATATATATGCAAGGCTCGCTATATATACACTCGGAGCCACCTACAATTGGATTACCCACAACAGGCTCCCCGCCCGGCGGCAGGCAGCGCGAGGAAAGCTCCTTGGGCGCCACACCCCTTCCCCGACCCCTTTGTCGGCGCATGTGCCGCTGTCGCCGTCGCTGCCGGCGTCGCTGCCTCTTTTATCGATTGACCCAATTTGCTGGTATATAAGTGTGTGTCTTTGTGTGCTGTAGTTGGGCGGTTTTTTATCTCACTCGCCCTCTGGGAGCACCGAAAACGCCTCCCACTAAATTGCGCCATTTGCTGTATGTACTTACGCCCGCATTCACCCCAGCCCACCCCACCCCGCGCACACATTCCAATGCTTTTCCTTGTCCTTTCAACGTCCTTTCCACACGGGAAAAGTGTCCTCCAAGCGGGGGCGCTACGGAAAATGCTATTTTTAGTTGGTAAAACTTTAGTTTTACAAGGTTTTTTTCCCGATTAAAAATTAAAAAGGGACAAAGTATTAATTTTAGGATTTCAATTTGTATATAAATATAAATAAATACAAATATAAATCCTATAGAAGATAATTTTATAAGGAATTTCTAACATTTGTGTTAAGAGTTTCCAACTATCGGGCTAAAAATTGGGAATAAAATAATATTTATGCATTTATAAATATCAAACTTATGATTTAAATAATTTAAATTAAATTTAATTATATGAAATGCTTGTTTTTCTTCTTGTTTTTCTCTTTTAAAATGATTAGTAATAATAATCCTTATACAGTAATTAATGCAGCATCTTATCATTTAATGATTACAATTTATTTCTATTAAATAAATACTTTCGTGAGTTGTTTCTGGTTTAAAATAACTAATAATATAAATTCTAATCTGTAAAAGAACGATTTATATATTTATATAAAAAGTAACTATAAAAGAATACAGTTTAGAAAGTAAATCTAACCAGTTTTGATTAAACTTTTCCTGCTTTTTTGTAGGTTCTGTTCAAGTCAAATACCTAGATATCTTTACCTCAGACTCAATTCAGCTATTTCTTTGTTCAAGTATAGTGCTATTATTTTCAAAGTCTAGACTCTAGAGTAATTAGTTTTCACTTCAATGATTCTTAAGATTCAATCTAACACTTTAAGCTAATTACCACATTAATGTTTCAAAGTTATATTATTTTCTTTTAAGTTTAAAATAATACTCCACTTTCCAAAAGTTTTTTCTATAGATTTCTAACCCAATTTCCATATAAAGAGATGCCTTCAAAAGGGAAAAAAACTAAACTAAATCTACAAAAGATTCATCTGTTAATACCCCTCCCAAAAAATAGTCTAAAACAAATAACAAACACCCCCTAAAAGGGCCAAAAAGGGCCTCGCTGCGATTTATCATGCCAGGCAGCTAGAACAGCTAGCTATCTATCTACAATTTGTAGATACATGTATCTACAGTCCGAGTTGCGTCCGCAAGAGCTCCATGGAAGATAAACAAGAAGAACGAACGCCCATTGCAGCGTTTTGGCCTAGAAACCAGAGGGGGGAAAAAGAGAAAACAAAGACCGGAGAACGGAGAACGAAGACCGAAAGAACTGAGCAAATAGTAAACTTTTGATCAGGCCACGAAGAAACGGAGAACGGAGAACGAAGAACCGAAGAAACCAGAAAACCAGAAACACAGAAACACAAAAAAAAACACACAGAAAACCAGAAAACGCTGGCAACGGCAACACAAAGAGCTTGTTTGATTATGCTGGCCAAGCATAAAAACCGTCTCTATGTACGGGCCCCATAGACATATGTACGTACCGCTGTACATACACACACGACACGTGTAATTGACCTACTTTCCCCACTCGAAAAAGCAAAGGCAGCGGCACACCAGCAGCTGTATCTGTATCTATATCTGTGTCCAGCAATCCAAATGCCTTGGAAAAAGCTCCACAGAAAAACACAGATAAGATAGTCGAAAGCGGTGCGGGATTACTCAGAGAAGCGAAAACTATATGTGAGCTATGTGAGCCCACCTGGGAGGGCTAGTAATGAGCCAGAAATTAACAGGGCAGTGAAAAATCTGAAAAGTATCTAGCAGATACAAAGTGGTCCGAGCAGAGCTTTTGCAGTCGGCAAAGCTCTGCGCTCCGCTTTCGCTGGTTGGAAGCAACAAATACAAAATAGTTTGTCGCTTTGCAGCTCGGGGGGGGGCCTATATACAGAGGTACATACAATATACACCAGCTTGTTGCCAGCGACCTATTTACTACTTGGCAGCGCACTCGTATCCATCAGATACATGCACAGAACACAGAACACAGAACAATTGCTTGCTTGAAAACGCTTGAAATCGAAATAAAAACGAAAAACACGAAAAAAGTAGAGAAGAAACCCCTTTTACAGGGCGAGGAGATCTATAGGAATGCGCTCTGAGAAATGTACAAAGTAAAGCAAAGGAAAATGGGTGGAAAATAGGGAAAAATGGGTGAAAATGTACGCCCAAATGGCAATTATACGCTCTGCCATTTCGCTATCCGGCGGGGCCTGCAGATAAAGATAGTTTTGTTTGCTCTCTGTCGCGTCGCTGATAAAGGCAATTAGCAGCGAACATGTGCCGGAGAAACTGGAGCCGGAGCCGGAGACTCGAAAGAGCCAGGGCCCAGGCAACTTAATTAATTAGTTTCCAGCGCAAACGTCTCCTTATTACCCTCGTGCGTATCTCGCAGATACTCTCTTCTTGCAGTTTAGTCAGCACAAGTCGCTCTGGCTGGTGTCGTGTTAGCCAAGTGTTAACACGCCGCCGCCTGGCCTGGCTATTTTCGCTGCTGATGTAATCACTTTTTGTTGCCACTTTGGGCCACCGCCCCTTTCCCTTAGAGAAAAGTGCACAGAGTCGTCGTCGTGTAACCAAAATCAGTTGCGATTTAGTATCGTCAGTCGGCGGATCGCGTCGACCCGCAAAATACCCTACTATCATACATCGAGTCACACAAAATAAAACAGATAGATTTCACATATGGGGGGTGGTCTGGGCTTAACCTACGATTAGCATTAAGTGTTTGGGGCTAGCTTCATCTTAACCTTGTCTTAAAAAACTACAAATCCAATCATCAATCGGAGCGCTCCGGACTGGAGGTCTGCTCGCCCGCAAAGCTGTTCACATGCGCCTTGAGGGGCCCCAGGTGGGAGGCATACGACATCTGTTCCGCTGGCCGGAGGTTGTCCGCGCGTCGGCGCTTGAGCTCCTGGCGCGAGGAGCTCAGCCGCTTGCTCCGCTTCATGTTGGTGAACCTCACGTAGATCTTGCCGCGCCGCTCGGTGCGGTAGTAGTGCAGCTCCTCCCGCGGAAAC
The DNA here is from genome assembly GCA_008042795.1 of Drosophila asahinai. Classification (NCBI taxonomy): domain Eukaryota; kingdom Metazoa; phylum Arthropoda; class Insecta; order Diptera; family Drosophilidae; genus Drosophila; species Drosophila asahinai. The sequence continues at coordinate 134,819 of VNJZ01006527.1, forward strand.
AGCTGCAGGATCTCGCGCTCTAAAAGATGACTTCGCTGCAGGGTCAGGTGCAGCTGGTTGTCCTCGTAGTAGCTGCACACCAGCTGGATCAGCAGCAGGCGCTGCACTGCGTCCAGCGGCTCGTTCTGGCCGATGCGCTCCAGCAGGGACTGGGCTTTCATACCGCACGTTTGCAAGATGCCCAGAACGCTGACGCCACCATCTACGGCCGGCATCTGGTCCTCTCCGCCAGCGAAACTTCCCCCGGATGAGCCGATGCCTACGCCTGGTCCTTCTGGGCCTCCCATAACCATCTCGCCAACGCCACCGTTTCCGCTCCCCATTGAGGGCAGCTCCTCCTTGACCTCCATCAACTCGGGAGCGGCAGCGCCCTTCAGAGGCAATGTCTGAAAGGGAACGGGTATCTGGCGTGGCACGCTGAGTGCCACCAGCGATTCTGCCGGAATGGTCTTGGCCAGATCGGCGCTCTTCGTTCCACCGTCGCTCAGTGGCTCTGACTCAGTCAGTTCCACCAGCGGTGGTGGCTGACACATCGCCTCGGACTGGGACTGGGCCTGGGCCTGGGCCTGCGCCTGAACTTCCGCACACCGGCATCCGTTGCAGTGGCCGGAGCCCGGGCCCTGGGCTCCCTGCAGCGGCACATTCAGCCAGCGACGCCAGCGCTCCAAGTGGTGCTCGAAGCGAATGCGTGTGCCGAAGCGAAAGTTCCGCAGCAACTCGGACAAGTGGTGGCGCTTGATCATCTGCAGCTCGTCCACGTTGATGGCCTCATCTGGAAGATAAGTAAATCAAGGATCAGAAGGTAGGCCTTGCCAGCAAGTACTCAATAATAATGTTAGTCAATTGGGGGGAATAGTTAGTGGGAAAAAATGCAAGTCTTTTTGTGAAGAGATTTTAAAAGGAGCTTTGCAGAACTACAAGTGTCGATCTTGTTATAGTCTTACCCAATTTTTATATTTACGGATATTTAGGATTTTATGAAAACTGATCTCTTTTTATTCCAACTTTACTTTCATAAATAAAGCTCAAAATTAAAATATAGAGCCTTATCCAAACCATTTACCATAAAACAAATTTCTTTAAATAAATATAACTTTATGTGACTAATGCCTAAACCAATTTTGTTGAATATGTGAGCTTACTTAATCCGCTTAATTTCTAATCCCTGTATTATAAGCCATTAAAAAAATCACCCTTAAACTAAGTATGTTTTCGATTTGTTAATTTTTATAAACATGTACATAAAAATGTACATCAGATGTACCATATAATTACAAATCATGCAGTAATTAGTTTAACTTGAGTAAACAAAAATAAAACAACATAAAATTAATTGATAAAAATAAGTTATCAGTATTACTATATTTTTAAAAACTTAATAGGGAACCCTTTTCACAAAATAATTAAATACAAATAATTAAAATGAATTTTTTAAGCTATAATGATGTGATTATAGCATTACTCTTGTTTAATGATAATGAAACGATATCATTATCTTTACTATTTTGTAACTCGTTTTTTAATACTAATGATTACTTATTTAAACATATTTTTAATCGTCGACAGTGGCGTATGCAGGATTTTATTAAATAACGAAGTGAACCTTGTTTTGATCTCAAGCTACAATCACATTTGTTTTTATAGAAAAAATAGCTAGAATACTTAAAAATTATTTACTGGTATTACAGTTAAAAATAATAAAATAAAGTAATAATATTGATCACAGAGGGATTTATGAAAATTAGCTTACCATAAAATAATAAAGGATCCAGCCAAAAATAAAAAAAAGGTATCATTGGAATATGTAAGCTTCCAATTGGATTTCAGAGAGCATTTGGCACATCATGTTGCATTAAAAAAATATTTTATAATTAAAATAACAACTTTTGATACTAACTAGTTTCAATTTTGCAATTCAGATCAAAACGTTATGTCGATGGCCCTGGCAGCTAGTACTATAAGTTTATATGTTAGTTTTAGTTTTATAAACAACTCTAACATTATATAAAATAAAAAAAATTATTTGCCGTCCTAGCAAATCTCTCTTTAGGCATGTCCCACTGTATCCTAACAATGAAGAGCTGGCTTTATCAATGTCATTTCCACATGTGTAACTCGATCGACGATCGACGCAAACATGAAGGTAAAACCACAGTTAGTGTGCGGCTTGAAATACCGTTTGCCAGGGAATAGACATAAACTCAACGAAACAGGGTGTTTAGGTTATTAGTTCAGTTGGCAGTGACGAATTCAGGGCTAAGGTCTGGCTCCGTCTCTTTTATCGCGCCTTTTCTTTGCGCTTATGTGTGTTTGTGTTTACCTTGCAGGTGGGGCAGCAGATCAGCGACGTCCCAGGAGTGGAGCAGGTCGCGCAGCTCCTCAAAGTCCTCCTTGGCTCCCATCTCGAGCAGCTGCAGGCCATGGGTCTCCAGGCCGGCGGCTGAGGCTGAGGCTGAGCCGGCGGCTCCTCCGTGGCCGCGGGGCATGTGCGGGGGCGATGATGTACACGGATTCATTCGGCTACAACCGGCTGTTCGGTGTACATCCTTTCTTCACGAATGAGAGCGCAGCACTGAATTTTGCAACAGGCGCGCGCTTGTTTGTGTCTGTGTCTCTCTCGCTCTTCGCTCGCCTCTCTTCCGCTCTTTCGTTCTCCCGTCCCCCCCTAACGTCCACCACCTGGCTGTAGAACTCTACACACGGACGCTGTGCTCACTCACACATCTGCTCGCTTACGTACGGTTTCATCGAATTCTGTTCTTCATCGTTTTTGTTTCGTTCATTCGTAGTCGTCGGCGCAAAACTCAACGAATCGTATGTACATTCGTGGCTGTGTTTGTATGTACATAAATGCAGCTCATGTATTCGTGATGTTTCGTGCCGCTGCATGCAGGTATGTACATAAGTATGTACATACGTACACACAATTTGTTTGTAGCGAATTCGCTTGTCCATTTGCTTTGTGTTTATTGATAAATATTCGCACTAAGCGCTCCAAACACTTGGCAGGAATAGCCGATCGCTCGTTGCCCTTCTTCTTGACACTTTTGCATTTTTTTTGTGCTGTCTCTTCGCCAGAAATGAGCAGCTTTGATGAAAACATAACATTTTTGGATGATAATTACAGTGAGGTCTCGAAATAGTGAACACTGAAGCTTAGGTAATTACACATTTTGAATTTTTATAAATACAAATTAATTATTTCACTTTACGTTAATATTACTAAAGCTCTAATTTTGATGTAGACAATTATTTGTTTGAAGCTCTTTTCGTTATTAATATTTTCATGTTTAGCTATAAACTAGAGGTGGAGAACTATCGATGGCACTATCGATGGTTCGGTGCTATCGAGCCTCCATCGATGGCAGCCCTGCACTATCGATAGTTTTGCACAAAAATAGCACTATCGACACTATCGATGGTTTGAGAAAAACAATCGCTCGCTATCGATGGCGCCGACTATCGATAGTTCTCCACCTTTAAGCTCCGTACTCAGCCACGCTAAAAGTGTTCCTAAGCATTGAGTGAAAACGAGAGGTCAATACTCACCCTCTCGCTCTATCGTACTGCTTAGAAACACTTTTCGAGTGTCTGAGTACGGAGCTTTAGGATAAGGATCGTTATTCGATCATAATCATTGACTTTATTCAAGAAGTCTGTTCGATTGTTTGTTTATTGGATATTTACTACTCAAACTTCAGCCACTGCTAGTTTCTTAAACAAAATCGTCAGATTACACTAAACAATTTAAGATTTAATTTTCAAGAATGGAAATTGAGATTCTGTCTGCAGTAAATCGATCCTCGTTCGAGGCTTTTCCCCGAGTAGCGGTCACTGACGTTGCCGTTGACATTTCTGTGTTATTGTTTGGTTTGAAATTCAACCTGAAGACGTCATCAACATCCATATATCCCATATTGCATGGGAAGTCAGAGGAGTCGGTAGGGGAATCCAGGGGCCAAAGGGGGGAGCAAAGTAGCCAACAGCACACAACTGACACACACACACACCAGTTCAACGAACTTTCTTTTGTAAACGTTTTCCTTTCTTCGCTCTCTTCCTTCTTCGCCTCTTTTTGTTTACTTAGCTGCATTGTCGGCTGCCCTTTCTTCTCTGCCTCTCTCACTCTCTTTCTCTCGCCTCTTCCCTTCTTCTCGCTCATTTTTTGGGCAACGACTTTCCGGAGTTGGAGTTTCTTGAGACGGTTGGGTTTCCCTTTTCAAAGGTACACAGAAAGAAACATTAGGGATAACATCTTGATATTTCTAATATGTATATCAATTTCATATTTTGATCTGTTTCATATAGCCTTGGGAAAACATAAACCAATGTTTGACTATTGGTTGCAGACCTTTATAGACTTTATTTAATACACCCAAAAAAAAATCATCATAGAACCTATACGATTGTTACATGAATTATATACTCTTGAGTATGAAAAATTTCTTAATAAGATGCTTATCAATTTAATACTACGAAAGTATACATTTTATACTCATCTGCACCAATATTTCATAATAATCACTAACGCGACAAACAGAAAAGCACTAAATTCCAGCTAACGCGATATGTTATCGAATTTTCGATGTAGGTTCGTATAAAAATAATACTCAAAAATACACAATTGAAACTATTGAGTATAAAAACTAAACTTTGGAGTATACATTTGATATTTTAAAGTATAAAACTATACTAAACTCTTTATACTGCTTGAGTATACTTTTAAGACAACGCGTAGAAAAGTTAAACTCTTGTTTTTTTTTTTTTTTTTTTTTTTGGGTGTAGTATAGGATCGCCGTTGGCTCCTTCTGCTTCTTCTTCTTCTGTTGCAAGAAGAAGGACAATTCTCTGAATTCTCTGCTGGAGTGTTATCAATTTTATTTCTTCAGTGCATGGGAACTGCTACTTGCTCTGCTCAAATCCTCAAATGCCTTCATTAACGCACACACAGACACTCTGGTTCGGATCGGGAGCTAAATGGAAATTCCGTGTCATGGATTCCCGGACTCACTGCGGGGGCAAATGCCCAGCAGCTCGGGCAAACGACCTTCTCATGGCACCCCCACCCCAACCCATCCAAATTCATCCCCATCCTCCGAAATCGTTTCGGCTTACAGTTTTTGCAACCTCTACCTGACCCGAGAGCATTTCTTTTTACCCCCGCCCCAAATTACCATCGCAAATGAGCTCACTGATACGGAAAACTCAAACCCGAAATCCGAAATCCGTAATTCAAACGCTGAAGACCTTCTAATTATATTTATTTGGGAAACAGCGAGCTCTTTGGTTACCAATTAGGCGCAGACTGTTTGCCTCTGGCCAAGATTGTGGCCAGGAAATACAACACGGTCGGAAAGATACAACAATTTTCTATCAGTAGGTTCCTATATATTTTCCCATTGATTGAAGGGAAATGACAGAAAAGACATAACGAGGTTTCATTTTGATTGTTAATTACTCTGAATCATTTTACATAAAGAACATTTTAATCATTTTGATTTAAATAACTCAATTTGCAGAGGATCGGAATTCAAAATAAACCTTTATTATTATTATTGTTTAATCATATTATAACTACATTTGAAATCATATAAATAATAAAAGTCTTTAGAAAGTCTATAGTACACCCAAAAAAAAAAACAAGAGTTTAACCTTTCTACGCGTTGTCTTAAAAGTATACTCAAGCAGTATAACGAGTTTAGTATAAATTTTATACTTCATACTATCGGATGTATACTCCAAAGTTTAGTTTTTATACTCTATAGTTTCAATTGTGTATTTTTTAGTATTATTTTTATACGAACCTACATCGACAATCGATAACATATCGCGTTAGCTGGAATTTAGTGCTTTTCTGTTTGTCGCGTTAGTGATTATTATGAAATATTGGTGCAGATGAGTATAAAATTTATAATTTCGTAGTATTAAATTGATAAGCATCTTATTAAGAAATTGTTCATACTCAAGAGTATAGAATTCATGTAACAATCGTATAGGTTCTATGATGATTTTTTTTTGGGTGTAGTATAGTAGTAGACCATATCAGTTATGGTCCAGACTATTTATAGGTGCCAATGTTTAAAATATCAGGTTAATACCACCAAGCCATTTATTACAACATCATATCATTATTTCAGATCAAATAGATATTATTCAGACTTTATAAGCTAAAGAAATATGAATCCATCGACAAAGTGATACCGATATCAGTCTATTTCCTAGGAGCACCCATTTATAAAGCGAGCACATGACATTCATTATGAGTTCAAATTCCTGAACAAAACGATCTGTCGGATCCATTTTTCAAGGAAACGTTCGAGTATAAATGCAAATGTCAGCAAACTGGTTCTATTTCAAGATACCCGCCGGAACCCTCCCCTGCCACTCTGTAACTGCAATTGCACTTAGGGGAAGGAATGGGAAACAGGGGAAAGGAAGCCGAAGTCGAGGCCCTCCTGATAAGACGCAATTTCTTGGCAAGTTATCATTCTAATGAAAAATGCCTGGCCCGCCAGGTAAGAGAAACAGGAAACAATGAGACATATTCTGCCCCTATAAAATTCTATATGTTCCTATATGTGCAGGGCGAATCGCTTCACAAAGGAAACTGCAAAAGAATGTGGAAACATGCGCAGTACCGCCCGACTTTCCAGGGCGGGTTTGAGGTTTCGAGGCGGGAAAAAAGCCCAGGGGTGGCTTGGTTTTTTCTATACTTTTTTCTTTCTCCCTTCTGGAAGGGAAGGAAGGGAAGGAAGGGGCTTGCATCGGCATTCGTTTGATAGAAATATCAAGAAACAAGCTACAATGGTATACCCAGCTCCGGCTGATAAGCGGACTTCCAATCATATTCCAAGGCGGAAGCACCAGAGCCAACGCTTCTATCGTCTGGAAGTGACTAAGCAGCAATGCCCAGCTCCATGCCCCCAATTTTCCGCTTTCCTTATCAACTGCGCAGCAGCTGGCCAAGTTTTTCCGCCTTTTGTGCGCAATTCCCATTCCCAGTCCCCTAAGTTTCGAGATCTTCCATTCAAGAGACGCGCTTTTCGAGGTCTGAGATTCTGCCGCAGACATCTTGGTGGCTCCGGAGCAGCGGCATCGGCGTCGTGGCTCGGTGACCTACACACTGCCGCCACCTCTGCACCCGCACCCTGCCGCACCTCCCACCGAAAACTCGGTGTACATGGAAAAAGCTTATACAGAACTTTACTCTATGTACACTTTTTATGGCCATGTACTGCTGCTGCTTCTGCTGCTGCTGGTGGGTTTTTGTAATGTGCTGAGCTGGGGCCGCGCTACGCATATAGAAACACGATTTTTGGCCGAACAGAAAGCGAGTTGGAGTCCGAGACCGAGTCCAATTCCGAATGGCAGTCTGGCGGGGCATTCGCCAATCTTGATCCGCTGGCATTAGACGCGTTGCTCACCCGGGTGCCAAGTGTGAGTGCTCGGTTTTCGCTTATCAGTTTGCCTGATAAACCAGTTCCTGGAGATTCTGGACCAAGTAAGTAGTAGGGAATTACAGTCGAGCACCAGCAGAACGGAAAAAGCTGGCAGAAGAAAAATGTCGCGATTAGTGGGCTTTTAGGCCATGGAAATATTAATAAACAATCGGTACCTCTTACCAAGTACGGTCCATACTTTTACGTCCAAAAGAATGTACATAATTCCAGTCGGATTTCCTATCCTGAAACTATGAATTTAATCAATTGTGATTTTATATAAATACATTGAGAATGGGAAGAGCATTTTTTCCTTATTCTTCATAGAAAAAAAGTAAAGTTTTGTAATCATGTTAATGGATAATGCAGCTGTGAGCATAAATAACCCTTACTCCAAGAAATATTTAAAACCTAAAATGGTTCCTAGGACTTATAATTTGAAGAAATGGAAAAAAATCAAATTTATATAATTCCTACTTAGACCATTTCCACTGTATACCCATTGCGAGGGCCCCCAAAAGTGTCAGCCTCCCGATAAGAGCCCTGGGTATAGGCACTGCTCCCATCCATACCTCCCCGCTTTCAATCAAATCACATCTGGTTAAAGTCCAACTTTGGACCAGATGCCAGATGTCGGAGCAGCCACCATTAAATATTAATGGCTATTGGCAAACGTCCGACCTGCAAGCACGATAATTGCATAAAATTACAGAACCGAGCGCTCTCAGCTGTATCATTCGGCTTCGATTTATTATTGGTTATTCTCGGCAGCCGACTCTCCAATTAGTCACTAATACGTGTGGGTCGTTCAAGGTGTACGGCTTTTTGTTCCCAGAGCCCAGCTGACGGATTAGAATTTAAAGTTCAAAAGCTCAATCCACAAGGCTATAGCCAGCCGCCAATTAAAAGTGGTTAGGCTGATGGGTTTAGAGAAACCAGTTTTTAACCCAAGGAAGAGGTGTAGAGAGATCTTTGAGACTCTCCTTAAATATCTCAGGTGAAGCTATAGAACGATTTTTTCACAAGTCATTATGATTTGTAAGATTTGAAATGTAGAGAAATCATATGTCCCTCTTCTTTTCCTCAAAATCCATCTACAATTTAACATACTTCAAAAATTAACAATCTAATGAGTCGGTAGAATATCAAAGATTCAATTAGATATTCTAGGAAGAGCTGTACAAATTTTTATTTCGAGGGATGGCCTTTAGTTAATAAATTTATAAGTTAGAAATATTTTATAAAAGTAGAAGAATCCAAAGAGCTAAACAAAGATTTTACAAAGATTTTGTGAGGAAACATTAGCATTTCCATACGATACCAGCTGAAAACCTCCTTAAATTTGTAAAAGTCCAGCGTAGATAAAAGATTCTGCACCCAAAAAAAAAATCATCATAGAATCTATATGATTGTTACATGAATTCTATACTCTTGAGTATGAAAAATTTCTTAATAAGATGCTTATCAATTTAATACTACGAAAGTATACATTTTATTTTCATCTGCACCAATATTTCATAATAATCACTAACGCGACAAACAGAAAAGCACTAAATTCCAGCTAACGCGATATGTTATCGAATTTTCGATGTAGGTTTGTATAAAAATAATACTCAAAAATGCACAATTGAAACTATAGAGTATAAAAACTAAACTTTGGAGTATACATTTGATACTTTTAAGACAACGCGTAGAAAGGTTAGAAGAATCCAAAGAGCTAAACATAGATTTTACAAAGATTTTAGGATTTCCATACGATACCACCTAAAAACCTCCTTAAATTCCTGATAATACTTAAAATTATTTAAAGTTGTAAAGAATAGAATTCGTCACTTTATAATTCCGAAGCTTAATGATTCTGAAAAGAGAACTCTAGGATGCCAGCAAATCTTTCTAGAATTTGAAAGATTAGTAAAACGTCCACAGAGATTCTTTTATTTTGGGATTAGGGAAAGCAGAAGACCTGTAAAAAGACCAGTTCCGACCCCCCTTCAGACTCCACATTTATAATTCCCAAGCTGAATTTGTGCGTGTCCAACGTAATTGAAAGATACTCTCTAAAGATTCGAGGGAAGAACATAAAGATTCGTGCCTGGAGCGCATTAACTTTTAACCCAAAAAAAGCTGAAAACATTGTCTGTTTCTGTTTCTGCTTCTCTTTCGGCCTCTGCTTTGTGGTAAACGTAAACAGAGACGAAAATTAAATGAAATCACATGCAACACACGTCCGAGGCGCGAGTGGGATGGCAACAGATCTTGCCAGCTTTCTTTTGCTTCGAGTTTTTTTTCTTCTCTTTTTATGTGGCTTTTAATTTTTGAGCATAAAACATAAAACGCAATAAAAGAAACAACAACGCAGCAGCGACGGCAATTGTGGCGTCATCGCCGAAAATTTGTTTCGCTTTCGAACTGGTTTGGTTTCTTTTGATGTCGTCATCACGAAGCCCCCAAAATTGATGCAATTTCCGCCCACCCTCTATGCTTTTGCGCCCAGCGCACACCCCTTTCGCTGACGCCTCTGATCCCGTTGCTTGGCAACTGAACTAAAGAAGACAACAAAAACAACGATGCAGCTGCAGCTTCGCGTGCCAAGTGGAAAATGCAGCAAAAGAGAGGCGAAGGAGGTGGATGGCGAAAGGCGAGGCGCAAAGAGAGAGAGAGAGAAGATGGAAGATGGAGAATCGCGCGCCAATAACCCAGTTTTCCGTTTTCTGTTTCTAGTTTGGCACTTACTTGCACACAAAGAACTATCTCTGTGTGTGCGTATGTATGTATGCAGTGGAAAAAACTGGTATACAATTTACATACAGACATCATACACCAATAAGTATGTATACATGGTACATGGCAAGTTTTCTAGTTGCGCCAAGTGATGACACACTTTTTCACACCAACACACACACATGTCAGAATAGAAATATGTTCACATTACAGCGCCAAAGGCCTTTTTAACTAATCAAACTAACCCACTTTCTTTAGCCAACATGCAGATTTCTAATTAGATTGCAATTTCCAGGCGGAGGTCTTTATCTTTTGTCATTTATCTACAAACATACATACATACATATGTACATATGTACAGGCCTGCAAGCTTTACATGGTTACGTTTCAATGGAAAAACATCAGGACGCGACGCGGAAAATTTCAACAAAAGTGCGCTACACGGCCACAAAGCTACAGCGCACTTTAATGGAAAAGCAACAACAACGAGCAGTGAGCAGCAACTTGAATATGTGTCAACGACAAAGCCACACACTCACACATACACGCAAACCCGTTTATATACAACGGCCGAAAGCTTCAGCGTGCGCTCTCGCTCGCACCCGCGCGGAGTAAATAGCCCTGTACTGTACTTGCGCGTCGCCACTCGCGCGTTTGGAAGCGTTTTTGGCTCGCGTTTTCCCGTTCTGCGTTTCATTCATCGTCGAACGGCCGACCCGTGCGGTTCATTTAGCGCTTGCAGCAATAGTTCCACTCCTCGAACTCGACTCTTCCTAATAATTCCACAACTTGGTGAAACGGGGAAAACCCACAAGGAGAGCAAACACACAGTGGAGAGGAATAACAAGAGAAAGAGAGAGCGGGAACGGAGAGCGTGAATATACGCTGTTGCTAACGTCGAAAATAGTCGTCGAACAGTGGCGCGACGGTTGATTTGGTGGTGGTTTTCCCCCAGTGAACTTTGCCTGGAACAATAAATCATTAAAAAAAAAACTCGGAAAAACGTTAAAACGAATCAAAACCCCGAACAAAACGGAATTGTAGAAAATTTAAATTAAAAAATAAAAACTGGCCGCGGATTACGTAAAGAGCAGGAATTTCAAGGAGAGAACAAGAAGAACGTGGCGAGGAGAAGCGGAGCGAAAAGAGCGAGACAGCAGCAGGAACTTGGCACGCGGACGCGCTGGATGACACATTTCTTTTTCCGAATCAATTACGCAACTTGCAAATGGCGCTGCCGCCGTCTCGCTTGCTCACTCGCCCGCCGTCCCGCTCTCCCCGTCGTGTTTCTAAGGCCCCTGTAATTGTGTGCTTTTCATTATCGGAAGACAAACGGCAAGTTGGAAAAAATCTACACACACACATACTTACTTTTTCACCCAAATTTGAAGAGAATGAGAGACTGCGAGCGAAAAGCTCTGCCGACGTCATATTTTTATGGAACGCACGCACACAGCAGCGCGCGCGAATTCTAACGAAACGCTTTCGCATTCGTTCAGTTCGGCTTCGTCAAGTTTGGCTCGGCATTTTGTTTCCTTCGTTCATTTGCAGCTGCACAGCGGACAAAGTTGGCCGCGTTTTTTTCCGCGCGTTTCTCTTTTCGTCGTTGCCGTCTCCGCCGCTGCTACCGCCGCGCAAATCTAATGGAATTTTTTGCGCCTCGCTTGTGCAACTGTTTTGTGAGTGTTTTTCAGTGCGATCGAACGCAAAGTGACCAGTGTGCTAGTTTTTAATTATTTATGAACTCAACGTACTGCAACCAATGTCGGAGCGAGACGGGGACTCACTGTGCTTTCTAAGAAGTCAGTCTTTTTCTCTCTCCTATACAAATTGCAAGCGTATCAACATGTCGAAAAGTGAAGTGAACCGATTTAACAATCGTTTTGTTGTGCCTATTTTTAAGCTGCCATATTTGTTGTAATCGCCCCAAGATTTGAAATTTAAATAAATAAAAATGCTCTCTCTTCCAACAGCAGCAGAAGCTATTCAACTGAAACCGTTCGTTTGCTCGCTCTCTCCTTCCAGTGTTTCTCATGACTCTTCATTACACGTTTTATCATTCCACACGCATCACTGCCTATTGCTGGCCCACTCGCACGCATACACTTTGACCCAAGCTCCCCTTCAGTAGTGGGTTTCGTTGTATGCTTTGTTCCCGCACGCAAAGCTAACGAGTGGGTGGAAAAAGGGGAGGGGGAGAGCGAGAACCGTTACGACAGCGCGGGTTGTTGTTGGTCTTTTACGGTTTGTCTGTTGCCAAGAGTCGGTGAATGATATATTTTGTTCTTGTATGGCATGGAAAAGAAATGAAACTGTACAATGAACAACGGTGGGTAGGATAGAGCAGCGCAGAGCAGAGCGATAGGAAATACGAAATACTCGTACAACAAAAGCGAAACTTACGTAAACACGCATGGCTGCGTGAGTGTGTGTGTGAAGAATTATGTTTCTAGTTTTTCGAAAAGGAGAAGTAGAAAATCAAGTTTCTATCGGCGGAATGAATCATATTTTATTCCGAAGAATGAATCCGAGACTGAGACGGAGACGGAGACTTTCAAATGCACGGCACTTGTACAATAAACAATCACCATTTGTCATGGGGCTTTTTGCTGGCACTTATTTTTCCCATTAATTAAGGCGGAATGACTAAGAGAGATGCGAGGGCAGCGATGAAAACTGCAGTTCGCTGAAATTATTCTCAAAAAACCCTGAAACACTGTGCACAGAATTATATAAATTGGCTTTTCAGGTGCTCGTTACTCGGGGCACTCGCTTGGAAACTACAGCAAATAAAGATATAGATAGATATTTAGCGTGCTAACAATAATATATTTCCCACATACAACAATACAATACAATGTCCGTAGTAATTGCGGGGGGACCTTGGAAATCCAACACAATAACTATCAACTATTCGCAATGCATAATTTATTTTTTTTTGCATTCAAAACTTCGACTTTGCGGTCCGGAGTCGAAGTTTTGCTCGCTCGTTCCCTCCCTTAACCAGCTTCTCTTTCTAACGCCTGCAGCTGCTGACCTTGGACCGAGAGCGAGAGACAAAGCCAGCGGAAAGCACACAGGCGGCGAGAAAGAGATGGGGCGAGCAAACAGATCTGTCTATTTACAGTGCAACGTCCATAACTCGAACTTGTGCAACTCGTCTCTGTCTTTAGGGAGTGCCACTTCCATAAATCAAATTTGTTCGATACATCACAGTGAGAATTTTAAGCTAACAAAACTCTGTTATACAAAAAATATAAAAACATAGAGAAAGTCATAGCAGTAATAGCATCTTATTTTAGATAACTTCTATAATTACATTTTTCTTTAAAAATCCTCAGTTTTCTTGTAGCCAAGAAATATATAAAAAAAACTAGAAATATCCGAAAGTCATTTTATTTAAAATTATAGGGAATTTATATTGAGTAGATTTTCCATTGCAAAATTATAACTGTCAGAAGATAATCAAAGTTTATTTCCTCGGAAATTAATTTCCGAGAATCTGTCTACAATAACAAAGCTGCTTATTATTGTTATGAGTTATGAATAATGATAATGATTCTATGGGAAGTTCTCAAGTAATAAAGACAATTATTTCTAGTAGCTTGATTTCATTGACTAATATAGCGTTTAGTTTAAGTAGTATACCTTGAATTTCAAATTAAAAAAGGACATCAACTTTATAATTATAAAGTTTAAATATTCTTATTTATATAAAAAGGAGAAAAAATTTGTTTAGTTTTATAAATCGCTTAAATAGGAGGTCCTTCTAAAATAGAAGTGGATTTCAAATCAATTAGGATTTTGACCAAAAGTATGCTACATAATATTCCACCTTACACTTTACAACAAGTTAGAGAAATCTTAGGCATTGTTTTTTACCTTTTCTGAACCCTTTTTGTAGTAGTAAAGAAACATCCAATATACTTCCAATTTGTGGAAGCCCCACTGTACTGTGTGGCCTTACAGTAGACTTGTTACTCATTAGCGGAGGCATCCCCGACCCCTTTCCACGATCCATCCATGTAAATTCTACATTAGTTGCTAGGCAGAGATGACGCCATCTTGCATTTGATGATCTCCGAGAGCTAGTTTTACAACAATCCGGTAGCACTGAACAAGGAACATCAGCCCGTTCCATTTTCGGTCTTCGATCTTTGGTCGCTGTGTAATTATAATCAGCCCCTTGCAACTTTTTGGAGCTGCCTCAAGTCTAAGGCTCTCACATTTTGGCATTTAATAAGAAGTTGGCCTTGAGGGCAGCGAGTTTGAAATTCATGGATTCTGGGCTCTTAGCCTCACTTCAGATTCAGCTTCAGCTTCTGCTTCTGCTTCAGCTTCAGAACACTTTTGTGGCCGGGTTTGTGTGTTGTGTGATTAATGGGTTTTTAGGTGGGAGAGGCCTGCGCTTGGCTGTGGGCTCCATTGGAGCTTTGAGCTTTTCGCATCGCTTGTAAGGGGTTGAGGCAGAATGGCAGAACTATAATACCCACAAAGTTACCGAAGTATAATCCAGGTGGGATCAAGGTGTCACGATTCAGGGCTTTGCTTGAGGTTGCAAACAAATGACTTCAAAAGGTAAAAAAGGGTTTTTAAGCTTTTAAGATAAGATGTTTTCTTGTAATTATATTTAAGTTTATACCGTTTACTGTTGCAAATTAATTTACCAAATTACCAAGTAGTTTTAGGGTTTGAGGTTCCACATACCAAATTTCAAATCAATTTAGAAAATTTTAATGTCTCCAGGCACGACTTCAAACAGGAGATAAAGCTCTTAAAAAGTTAGAGATACGAGGATTTTGGTAATTATATTTTGGGTCGAACTTATTCTCTTGAAAAAAATGTGTATTATTTTTTAAGTTTTTAGTTTAAGGGTTCGAGAGTCTACATACCAAATTTCCAATCGTTTTGGCAATATTATGGTCCCGAGACACGACTTGAAACAGTGAAAAAGGGCTATAAAAGTTAAAGATAAGATGATTTTTGTTTAATTATATTTAAGTTTAAAATTATTTGCTCTTGCAAATAAATTTTGTGTAAAGTGTTTTAAATTTCTATGTAGTATTAAAGCTCGAAACTCCACATAGCAAATTTCAAATCGTTCTAGCAAATATTATGGTCTCTGGACTTATGATTTCTTTGGTACTTCAAACAGTTAAGATTACTTTAAAGTTTAAACCTACAATTTTCTTATATTATGCAGTAATTAATGTATATAAAAATATGTTTTTATAAGATTCTATTTCTGTATTGCATAAATTACCATAACCCATTCCAATGAAAAATTAATTAATGTCAACTCGATTTCCACACACTTATTCTGCCCACACCACTGGGCAGCCTTGTTATGCTGGATGCATGTTGATGTCACAGCACATCGGAGTAGGAGGAGGAAGTGCTTGCTCATATTCCCAGCTGTGCAACTATGGCCAAGCTGGAGGCCACCACCGATCCAACATCGATCCGCGCTAATTGTCATTAATCAGCGGCGTTTGCTGGGTAAGTTTGGTGTGTTGCCCCCCTTGCCGTTCCCCCAGCGGTCAGCTGACATCTCCATTCGGTCGGCAATTATCTCTGGTGCAGTGCAGCCGCAGTTTAAAGATCTGCCCCCGGCTAAGTTAGACGCAAGCTCCGCTCCAGACCGCGGCAGACCCTTCTTCCTCCTCCCATCAGCCGCAGCCACCACAATTCCCAACCACTCGACCACATGACATGCGAAGCGGTTCCAATTTATCGCCAGCGGCAGCGGAGGCAGTACGGAGAATGCTTGGCAGTCATTGGAAAAGCGATTCAACAAAATTTAAAACAATTTAGCTTATGTCACGTCTGCCCAGCGCCAAAGGGGCTGTGGAAAAGGGTGGGGAAAAGCGGTGAAGGCGGCGGGGAAATCGGGGCCAAAGGGGGGCTTCCAGGGGGCTAGAAACGAAGAGTTTTCAAGCGCTTAGAACAAAGCGCCACAAATTGTATTGTGTCACGCTCGATCTGCGGCCATGTGAACGGGATATAAGCCCCACATATTCCACATACTTACTATATATACACATATCTTTATGAGTGCACTCGTGGTAGTGCCTCTCTAGATATGACTCGGGCATATCGAGTCATGTACATGCTATTTATACATTTATTCATTTAGTTGGCCTGTTTTAATTATAATTAACGCCGCTTTGTGAATTAACCAGCAGAAGACGCATCATTTGCCGAGCTATTGTTCTATCCCAATCTGAAAAAATTGTTCATTCTGAATATCCGAAAGTTGCATAACTTCTATATGGGTTACGAGATGAAATCATTTGGGTTATAACTGCAACTGGCGTGTCTCCTATGATCACGCACAGACAGCACTTAAATAACATGTCAAATAACTATAAAGACTGGCATAAAATGAAAGCAAAATTTGTGTCTATCTTGATTATATGGGTATTTCTATGTTTTCATTCTCGGAATCATGCGAAAAGATAATGGAGTAGTATTTAAAATGATTGCTAGTGCTACTAACACTAGCATACTCTAGACTATTTAAAAAGACATTCTGTAAAAAAAAATTAAGAAAGCTATCGCTTTAAGGTCCCTATTAAGGATTCAGGAGAGCATCTTCCCTACAGGTAACATTAGATCAAGTTGCTTTTTGAGGATCCAAGGAATTCTCTTTAAACTTCATTTAATCAAAACTAAAATCAATCAACACTGAATGGCGATTTAAATAGCGTACTTTTTATTCTAAAATATGTAAGAAATCTACAGTCAAAGCTTTGTACATTATATTAATAAATAAAGGCGTTTTCAGTGGCCTGTCTAACCCAAATGACCTTAAGTTCGCATCCTTCAAAGACTCTCTGAAACGATTACTTCGATGGACTTTAAAGTTAAAGTTAAATAAAGTTTCATTTTAGATCGATCACAAACCACGGTCCGCGACTCGACTAACCTGATGATATCTGGGGTGAGTACGAATAATAAGAGCGAGATGGAAATAGAAGGTTGGCACTTTATTGACTAATAAATCTCATGTTTGCCATCACATTAAACTAAAATATTCTGAGAATGTCCGCAAAAAATATATTATTATTCAAATTATGTTAGAAGAAATACATTTTTATTAATATTATTTGGGTAGAAATTAAGGTTGTCTTTATATATTGTTTTATAAGAAGAGAAAATATAAGTAATAAGTGTTTGCCATCACATTAAACAAAAATATTCAGAGAATGTCTGCAAAAATATATTATTATTCAAATTGTGTAGGAAAATATGAATTTTTAATAATATTATTTGGGAAGAAAACCTTAATTTCTTTATATATTGTTAAATAAGAAGAGAAAATATAAGCAAGGAAACTCCAGATTTTAATATAAAAACAGAAATAAGTAAAACATAAAATGCCCCTTTCTAATTAAGTTGTGTAACTATGTTCACCTATAATATTAAAGTTATTGATTGAATCAAGAGAAGCCCACAGTCTTAATAAGTTATTACTTATTTAAATTAAGACCCAGATTTTAAACTAAGAAATCAATCTAAATAACTTCTTTGTAAGACCCATATTTGTGCCACTTAAGACTCTCTTCCTCAGCTGGAAGTGATTGCCAACCGTGAATATGGGTTTTATGGCTTTCGGATGACGTGCTGAGAGGTTCCGAGGCTCCGGGCCTCCAGGCTGGTTGTCAATCAGGTTGTCGCACACACACATCCCAGGCGGCGCCTTAATAATTGATCCCGCCTGCAGCTGGATGACTGGATGGCTGAATGA
The DNA here is from genome assembly GCA_008042795.1 of Drosophila asahinai. Classification (NCBI taxonomy): domain Eukaryota; kingdom Metazoa; phylum Arthropoda; class Insecta; order Diptera; family Drosophilidae; genus Drosophila; species Drosophila asahinai. The sequence continues at coordinate 152,729 of VNJZ01006527.1, forward strand.
CTGAATGGCTGGATGGATGACTGGATGAGTGGATGGTGATGTTGACAATGATGATGATGGCAGTTGAGTGGGACGGATGGCAGTACGGATGATGTTGGATGGTGGCGCTGACAGGCACCAAGAGCTCCGACTCCAACTGGGCCATGGCGTGAGGCGAACGCATCAGAGCGGAGCCCGAGCCCCAGCCTGAGCTTCAGCCCAAAGGAAGCGTGTGAAATCCCATTTGGCTAATGGCCAACGGCGTCGGCAGGAAAATCAACCTGTTTCGAAGCACCTTTGCTGTTGCAAAGCCAGAGGGGAAACTGGGAAAACTCGCTTCCATTTTCCACGGCAACAGCGCCGAATGTGGGCCAGCAGCAACCAGCAGCGAGTCTCGGCTGTGAGTGGGAAAACGGGTTTTTCATTCGGGTTCTGCAACTGTTTCTGTTTTTTTCTTCTTTTTTTTTTGGCGACTCGCTGACACGCTGGCCTCCTTTTCCTCGCTTCCAGCTGGCACTCCTAGCTTTTCCACTTGCTGCGCTGTGTGTCGGGCTGGTTTTCCTCATTTTCCTGCAGCAGGATCGCAAATGTAATGCTTTTTCCTTGGGCTTCCAGGCGCACTTTTCCAGGGGGTGGCTCTGCCTTGGCTCAACAGGGTGTGTCGGGGTCACCTTTGTTGCCTTTTTCGGGGGTGGTTCCCCCATCTGCCATAAAACGAGGCGTTGGGGCTTTTTTGGGGGTGGCGGCCCTGCGATGATGATATCAGACTTGGGGAGCAGGGATGTTTTCCCTGCCAACTACCGAGATTACGCTCCTCGTTCTCGCCCAGTTGGCGGCCTGGCAAAATAATCATAATCAGGAGAGGGAGAGAGAGAGGGAGAGTGAAAATCAATATTACCCATACGCCACGTGAGCCCTGGACAAAGAACTTAATTAAAAGTGATTCACCCCGAAACAAACAAACCAGGAAAAAAATAAACAGAAGCAAATCCCACTCGCAATGCATGCATCAACATAAATCTGGGTGTGCGGCGAATCCTATGCAAATCCGCGAATGTTGAGTGTTTCTTCTCGGCTGACCCACATCTCGGCGCGATTTGAAATTCCAATTTCGAGGCGGGAGAGTTCATCGGGAGTTCAACAAACTACACCAGCGGCCAGCGAACAAAAAAGGGCAAACACACAGAAATTTATGCTCGGCCCACGACAAAAGGAAGCTCATATTTATGGATGGCCATTCGGCCTGGCGCAAGCCAAGAAGTATTTTAAAATTCGAGCGAATCGGGAGCACGAGCCGAGATTGAGGAATTCCTTTAGCCATCCAACAAACTTATTTAATTTCCGTAACAAGTATCCTTTGGGAATTTATGATTTACTGAAGTATTTACTGGATTTGTCCATGTCAGAAGTCATTGGCAGCAGGGATTTACTATTAATAGACAGATTAATAATAGATAATAATTATTATAATAGATGGCAAAAGGTTATTGAAACCAAGACTCACTTAATTAAAGATGAATGCTAAACATTCAATGCTTAATTAATGAGAACTTCACTTTGATTTAATGTGACTTTTCATGAGTAAAGTTCTCAGTAACGAAGCTTACTGCAGTTATTCCAGGATCACAGGATACCTTACTGAAAAAGAAAGAATTATGTTTATTCGATTCAAGCAGGGGTTTATTATTAATAGATAGATTTCCAGGACTTTCCAGTCATCAGCATTAAAAGCGTAAGTGCAGCTCTTCCAGGATCAAACAACATCTTACTGAAAAATATAAATATATGGTAATTGATTCAACCATATGCCAGTCGATGCCTTTAGAATCTAAAGTTTAGATCAGGGGTCCGCACCACTACAGTCAAATGCCAACATTGCATTTGTATGAGTGAACGTCGAACACTCTATGGCTAGATATGAGAAAAAAAAACAGCTAAAATATATTGTTATATGGCAACAAAATTAGCTATAACCTAAAAACTAGCTATTTAACGCTAAAAAAGCTAAATTTAGACACATGAAGACAATTAGTCTTCACTGATTCTTCTGTTCTCTTTTGTGCATACTATGCGTGAGCGGCAGCGACGCCGACTGAGAAAAATCCTATCCCGCGGGATAGGGCCGTGCGGACCCCTGCTTTAGATTATAAACTTATTTATTAACGATTAAACTTAATATGTTTGCAGAGATTAAATGTGTATTTTCTAATAGCGTCGCTTTCGTAGAGCTAGTGTGACCAATCGAAGTTTGTGTCAGAATGTAACAAAGAATAGAGCTGCAAGATGGCGAGGCAAGATCCCCGCGAACACAAAGGTTGTATTCCCCTTTAGATACATTTTTTAATTATTAGGTTTAAGGCTCCTAAAATATACCTGGCTTGTGACCATAATGACACGTGTTTGGAGGGGGCGTGTTAGGTCTGTCGCCCACTCAATTAGGGACATTCAATAATCCTGTCATTAAACACCCGGCCAGGTGGTGTGTCCTCCGTGGGAAAACAATTATTAACCAATTAGAAAGAGCCCCTTCCTCATTAGAGCTTCCATATAAAAGGGGAGCTGCTGCTCTAAAAGGAAAGCCATGTATCCGCGATTCCTAGACCGCAACTATCCGCTGGCGAAGCATCTGTTCTTCGTGACCAGATACTCCTTCGGCTTGCTGGGTCTGGGCTTTGGCCAGCGGCAGTCGTGGTGGCAGCTGGCCTGGCTGGTCTTCAACTTTGTGAATCTGGCCCACTGCTGCCAGGCGGAGTTCGTCTTTGGCTGGAGCCACCTGCGCACCAGCCCGGTGGATGCCATGGATGCCTTCTGTCCGCTGGCCTGCAGCTTTACCACGCTCTTTAAGCTCGGTTGGATGTGGTGGCGTTGTAAGGAGGTGGCTGCGTTGATGGAACACATCCGTCAGCTTATTGAGGAGCAGGAGAAGAGACGGGACTCAAGGAGAGATGAGGCACAGAGGAGCTGCTATGTGATGGCTACGAGGTGTGGAATGCTGGTCTTCACTTTGGGTAGCATTACGACGGGAGCCTTCGTCCTGCGTTCCCTTTGGGAGATGTATGCTCGTCGGCGGCAGGAGTTCAAGTTCGATATGCCCTTTCGAATGCTGTGGGTGTGGGGTTTTATATATTTTGAGATTTTTGTAATAAGTGGAGATCCTAACAGGTTCCCGGAGTTTGCCCATCGACATCCATGGTTCTGGCCCTTTTACCTCTACTCCACTTGGAGTGGCCAGGTCACTGTGTATGCCTTTGCTGGCACAGATGGTTTCTTCTTTGGCTTCACTCTCTATGTGGCCTTTCTCCTACAGGCTTTGCGCTGGGATGTCCAGGATGCCCTTAGGCCCATACAAGGTAATAAAAGATTAATTTATAGAAAGATTGAGTCGATTCGAGCTCATAGGATAAGTTTTTTCATATAATATTGATCATAATATTGATAATTATCATATCACTGATATTCTAAGTTTGAATAAGATCAAATTGTCCCTAATTTCATGCTAATATTTATTTATTAAATATCCTTATTTCCAGATCCTTCACCTAGAGAGAGTGTTATGTGCTGTCAGCGCCTGGCGGATATAGTGGATCGTCACAATGAGATCGAAAAGATTGTCGAGCGTTTTTCTAGCATGATGGCAGCACCCACCTTTGTCCACTTTGTGTCCGCCAGTGTGGTGATAGCCACCAGTGTGATAGATATATTACTGGTAAGCATAACCTTAAATATATATTTATTTATTATTTATTACCTATTTTTCAATAGTATTCCGGCTACAATATCATCCGGTATGTGGTGTATACCTTCACTGTTTCCTCGGCTATATTCCTCTACTGCTATGGTGGTACTGAGATGGCCACAGAGGTGAGTAATTAGTTCCTTATTTCTCCTATGACATCCTCTCATTGATCCTTTTAGAGCCTTTCACTGGGAGAAGCGGCCTACAGCAGTGCCTGGTATACATGGGATAGGGAAACCCGCCGTCGGGTATTCCTGATTATCCTGCGAGCTCAGCGACCCATCACAGTCAGGGTGCCCTTCTTTGCTCCTTCACTGCCAGTCTTTACCTCGGTGGGTTTAATTCATTTTAGAGAAGATTTTTTCTAATTTATTTAAGGCCTGTTTTAGGTTCTCAAATTTACAGGTTCCATTGTGGCCTTGGCCAAAACCATATTGTAAAAAAGAAACTGCCATTAAAAAAGCATTTATCAACTATTGAAACCTATGGGAATTTCATATTATTTTCTTTATTTTAGTTAGAGGTTTCTAGCTAGCCCGAAAGTATGCAATCTGTCATTTGAACAAGAAGTTTAAGACTCAAAAATACATTTAATCAAAGCAACGTAAGTTTATGTTGCAAAATTCCTAAAGAAACCATAAAATCTCCCAGACTGAAGCATGTCTGACAAAAGGCTTGGTAAAAACATCCATAAAAGTTGCAAAGAGTTGAGGAAAGTTTTTAGAAAGTATAAAGGGTTTAGGTGAATTTTCCAGACTCCGAACCAGACTCCAGACTCCGGTCTCCAGACTCGGTTACATGGTTACGTTTTCACGTAACGTAATCACTGGCTGCAGCTGAGATTCATAAAGTTTGTGGTCGAGGCACGTGAGCATTTTTCGGCTTTGGCCATTGGCGACTGCCTTCTACGACTTCTGTTAACTGATTCTTGGCCAGCCATAAATGATGATTTGATTGAACCGTCTAGATTAGTTTCTTTCTGATTAGATTTACTCCGATACCTCTCTGATACCCTGGCGATAAGCTGCCAGCATTGGCCACTTCTTGGGGCCTCGGTCAGTCGGTTTAGTCTGCAACCAAGGTCTGACCTCCACACAAGTCGCTTAGGATTACTTTGGGATTAGCGGAATAATGGCCAGATTCCTTCGATTTAGTCTAGTCCTCCTCGTCGCCGTGTGGCTGAGCGGTGGTGTAAGCGGGCAGAGAGGTAAGAAGACGGGATTTTGGGGAATTAAAAATCCAATAAAAAAAGTCATTTATGAGAAGGTGATTCATGGACAGTGTTGGATCTTCAAAATGGATTATTATATGTCTTTGAAGAGTCTGTAATTTTTTTTTAAACATATTTTAAAACTGTAATACAATTCTCCTTCTTGTTAACCGAATGTAAGCTCTTTAACAAAGGCTGTAAAATAAATTAGAGGTAAAGGTTTGCCATTTTATTGGATTAGAAAAGCAATATAGAGTCTTCGGAGAATATGTTTTCTTAATCTTCAGCTTATTAACTAAGAGTTAACTATTTAACAGTGGCTTTTATGCTCAAAACAAAGAGATGATTTTCATGGAATCAGTGCCAAGTGTTGCATATTCATCATTTTGTATTATTAAATTGAGTTTAAAATAAATTGAACCCTTTAGAAAGTCAATTTTAGTTAACTGGTAGTTAAACTATCCGAGAAATATTAACTGCAGAGCGAGAAACGGGCCGTTAATCCAGACCTGTCGTTGATTTACAATCAATAATCAAATACATAAATCAAGGATAAATTGAATTTCATTAGATAAATGCTATTTAAAGTTAATCTAAAAATGATCTCTATTTACCCCTTTAAATAAATAAAATTCAAGGAAAGACCTTGAACCAGTTAATCCAATTAGAAGTTATAACGCATCATATCTTTATTTATAAAGGAAATTTATTAATATATTATTATCTTTGATTTAAAATACATTTCCTAGCTATATTTAAGCCTTTAAGACGCGATTTACCTGGCTAAAAGTTCTTGGAAAATGGTTTCTTATCTCAAAATACATGTGCTGCCATGCGTAAAGATAAGACTCCATTAATCCCGGTGATATATTAGAAATCCCCCAAGACCCAAAAGTGATTTATAGAGGTTTCATTAACTTACAAGTACTTCTGACAACTTTTTCGCCTTTTTTCCTTCCAGACCACCCACGAGGCCGCTCCTTCGATCCCGAAGCCCATCCCATCAGGAATGTCGAGGAGCAGGAGACCCAGTACTGGGTGGACAAGGCCCAGGCCAAGCTGCTCTCCAAGCTGGCCGAGACGCAGGCGGCGCACACCAACAAGGCCAAGAACGTGATCCTCTTTCTGGGCGACGGCATGTCCGTGCACACGGTGACCGCCACTCGCAACCTGCTCGGCGACAGTGCCGAGCAGGTGTACTTCGAGGGCTTCCCCTACACGGGCCTGTCCAAGACGTACTGCGTCAACCGGCAGGTGGCGGACTCCGCCTGCACGGCCACCGCCTATTTGGGCGGAGTCAAGGGTAACTACGGAACCATTGGCATCAACGCCCAGGTGCCGAGGTACAACTGCGAGGGCGACCGAGTGGAGGAGAACCAGGTGATGAGCATCGCCCAGTGGGCTCAGGCGGCGGGCAAGAATGCGGGACTGGTGACCACCGCCCGGGTGACACATGCCTCTCCGGCTGGTGTCTATGCCCACACCGCGGACCGGAACTGGGAGAACGACTGGGAGGTGGCGAACAGGGGCTGTGATCCCGAGCAGACCATCGACATTGCCCGCCAGCTGGTGGAGCAACCGGTGGGCCAGGGCCTCAAGGTGATCCTCGGCGGTGGCCGGCAGAACTTTATCAACACCACTGTGAGGGACGAGGAGGGTTATCCCGGCTATCGCACCGATGGCCGCCACCTGATCCGCGACTGGTTGGCCCACAAGCAAGCGGCCAATGTCTCCGCTAACTATGTGTGGAGTCGCAAGGGTCTCAGCCTGGTGGATCTGGACAACACGGATTACCTGCTAGGCCTCTTTGCCAGGTCCCACCTGCCCTACAACGGAGATCGGTCGAGGAAGCGGAGCCAGCTGGCGGATCCTTCGCTGAGCGAGCTGACCGAGGCCGCCATCAAGGTTCTCAGACGCAACGATGAGGGATTCTTTCTGTTCGTGGAGGGCGCCCGCATCGACATGGCCCACCACGACACCTATGCCCGACGATCCCTCGAGGACACTGCCGAGTTTGCCAAGGCGGTGCAGGTGGCACGCGAGCTGACCTCCGAGGAGGACACCCTCATAGTGGTCACTGCGGATCACGGGCATGTTATGTCCATCAACGGATATCCTGTAAGACAGACACCACTTTTACAATCTTAAAATATACTAATAACCTTTATCCTCTGGCAGTTCCGCGACCAGGACATCTTTGGCCTGGCCCAGCTGGCGGACGACAACCTGCCCTACACGATCCTCTCGTACGCCAACGGTCCCGGCTATAACTCCGCCTACAATCGCGCCGAGGGTCGGGCCCTGCTCAAGGAGAAGCTGACGGAGGACCCCGACTTCCAGTACCCCACGCTGGTGCCTCTGACCGCCGAGTCCCATGGCGGCGACGATGTGCCCGTGTACGCCTCGGGACCCTATGCCCAGTACTTTAGCGGCAACTACGAGCAAAGCAACATTCCGGCTCTGATGGGCCGCGCCGCCGGCATCGGTCCCTACGCCTAGGATCTGGTTGTCTCCCAGCATATGTATTCATGTATCCACACTCCTGGTCGAAGGAGGAACCAATTAAAATGCATCACAGCTAAATGAATTTTCCAAGGGGGCAGGGACAGGGGAGTGGGAGCAACGGGACAAATCGAATTCCATCTAATTGAACGCAAGCTGTGCAATTTCCTGCTGGAGCTGGAGCTGCTGCTCCTCGATAAATGCCACCTGGAGGCGAATTCAATTAACGGCCAATGCAAAACGTCCACTGACAACCTGCAGGCGGCCATACAGGCAGCCAGGCAGCCTCAATCAGTCAATCAGTGTTTGCGTCCATTCAATCAATCGCGGACTGCGGACCGTGGACAGGGGCGGGGGCTCAGGTGGCTCCTCAGGTAGCTCAGGTGGTGGCTGGTTGGTTACAAACCAAATGGAGCGACGTGCTCCATCATAAATCCGGGGGAGAAGCCGCAGCAGTGGCTAGTGGGTTGGCGGGTTTGAATGTCCAATGAAAGGATCTCAAACATAGATATGTGAGGACATATGAATGCCCTCAAGATGCCACCCAAAGAGACCGAGTGCATTCAGAGTGGCATCTCTGGAAATCTGGGCAAACACTGCTCGAAAATAAGATAGAAATACTAAAGCTTATACACTTTCTTTATTCGAATGATTTTAGGAAAATAGTATGCAATTTTTCTGAATATTTTGGGAAGAAAATATACTTAAGGCTCTAGCTCGAGAGTAATAAAATTTCTCTGCCCAGCCTCTGCCGCCGGCACACGCACAGAATGCACTAAATGCAAAAATCCAGTCCAGAGTTAAATAATTATTTTTTTAGGCATAGCTATTTTTTATGCAATATTAAAAATAATGTTGCTTCTTTTCTTCACTTAGCTATCTCTTCGCTCTATTTTTTAGTCACACAAACTCAATTCTATGTCTATTCTTGGAATAAAAGAGCAAAAAAAAATCAATCAACTAATAATCTTATTAATAATGAGCCGTTTTAACTAACGAGTTCTTAGTAAAGACACAAAAATATATTTATTAAAACATTCATTAATAAACTTTATTTTAAAATTTTGTTAAAAAAGTATCAATATGTTTAGCCAGTATTCCATTCTTATTAAGAAATATTATTTTAATTATGAATAAAAGTACTGAAAAACCTTATTAATAATATATTTAAATATTTTTAAAATACTCTCTAATGAAAGAATGATTATATCATTATGGTTTTTGTAGCTTTCTATACCTTTTAAAATCCATTACCATTTATATTTCTCCCAAGTCTTACTTGAAATCCCTAATTAATTGTAATTTTATTAATTATTTTTAAGGGAAATATCACAAAATATTTTGTGATGACCCAACTCTTAGTTATCTTGCTAGAAAAAGCATTGGTTGTGTTTATTAAATTGATAATATTATTAATAAGTAACTTCTTTGACCAATTAAATTTGGTTTATTTAACACAAAACCTTTTTATTTTCAGTTAAAAGAAACTTGATACAAATATTAAGCAGGGATAACTATAAATATTCTTATTATTATTATAATTTTAAAATTAAAGGGTAAGAATATCAAAATGACCTAAATAATTACTTTCACATACTGATTTCTTCTCTGGCATGAAGTAAATTTCTTAATTTTCATTTAAATTTCAACCTGCCCATCCTCAAGTGTCTGAATTTTCCCAAAAAGAAATTAAAGTCATTTGAAAATATGCAATTTCGATCGAAAGAACGTCTGGCTGATTGAATTATGTTTTCCATTTACTGCCAACATGCTGTGATTGATGATTCCACTTGCATTCGGCAATCGGCAATGGGAATGGCCAAAGGGAACACTTTGGCAATGCTAACGGACTGGAAGGAGTGTGCTCCATTTCCGATTTCACTTTGGCCTGCGCCAGATTTTTATTTTCGGCCAATTTCCGCTGCAATTTCTGTTTAACGAGGGACTCGCTTTCAATTTTTGTGCAGTAAATGTGCAGTCAAGAGGCGACGCCAGGCGCTGGTCTAGTTTCGACTGGACCGGGCTTAATCATAGGGTTTTGGTCGGTGCAGCGGGCAGAGCGCGAGCAGCAGCAGCTGTGAAAGCCTAGTCGGGAAACTGGGTCAATAATGAAGTAGCGGGGCGGCGGTAGATGCAGTTTTGTGGGAAAAGAAATGCAGCTGTGGTCTGGTTCTGGTTCTTGGCCTGCGTAAGGCCTTTTTTCCATGAATCTGTAGCTAAGTATCTAGGTATCTGTGTATCTGCAGGGCCACAGAACACCTCAAGAAAGAGGGGGCAGAAGCAGAAGCAGAAGAGGAAAAAAAACTAATGGCAGCATACACAAAATGTGCTCCAACTAATGGTGCCTGCCGCTGACTCAGCTCAGCCGCAAAAAGCGGCCAAGAAGCCGAAGCTCGCCCGCAAAGATACAGAGATACAAAGATACACACGGACACAGATACGCGGCCCCACGTGACTGTGTTGGAGCAGCAGCTGGAAGCTTTTTAACGAAACCGCGCTGCTCCGTCTCTCTCTCGCTCGGCAGCGCGCGCGCGCACTTCTAAGCGGATTCAAATGGCCATGTACGCGGAGCGAGGCAACAAAGCTGCAGCGCAGCGTCGCTTTTTGTATCTTTCGGATACCGATGGACTGGGACCGGGCCCCACCACACACACACACACACACACTTACGCCTTACTGGGGGGCAGGGGGAACTTTTTGCGCAGCGCAGCGACGTCGACCGAGCGCTAAGTGTGCCACATTCTGTTTCCAAGCGCTCACACAGATACGAAATACTCACACAGACAACCAAGCCCCGAAACCAACTCGTTGGGCAGTTTTTTCATTTTCTACATTAGCAAAAAATTATGACAACTTTTTAAGGTCAATTGAACACTATAATTTACAAGCTTCAACTTAAATATTCATAAGATCTAGGGGATTGTCCTTATTAGATAAGCTTAAGAAAACGTTTAAAGGAGAACCTCATATTTTTAACTGAATATATTAAAGCCTTTAAGAAATATTATTAAAAACACAGGTCAATGATTTTTAAGTGTTTAAAAAGAAATGATTGTACAAATAATTATAAGAGAGGAGCATAAATTCACAATTGTTTTGAAATTTCTTAAAAATCTGTCTAAAAGTATGCAACGGTTACGTTATAGTAATTGTTAGCCTAATTTTGGACAAATTTTTAAGATTTTTTAAACCCCTATTTATATCTGTAGCCCCATCCATTGGTGTGACCTTCAAAAATCCCCAAAATAACTTAGATCCTTAGAAAGTAAAGGATAAAATCAAGTAACACACGTCCACTTTTAAGTGTAGAGTTCGTATTTATAAAATCTAGGAACTGACAAGTTCTTAACCAGACATCACCTTTTCATAGTATTTAATTTGAAAAAAATCCCCTACCAATTGAAGAGGATATAAACATTCCCATTGCATCGCCGGACGTCCGATGAATTAACTCGGCAACCATGCAGGAATCAGGGAAATGGAAAAAATTATTTTGGCTTATTTCAAATATTTATCTACATTTCCCCAATAATATGTAAAAATGAAGTTCAGGTTAGAAATCTTTTATTGTTATAAACTCTGCGTCTTCATCGATGGATCCACGCTTCATTTGGGTATTTGCTAAGTTTTCAAACAAATGTTCAATACAAAAAATCTTAATTTCAAAGCTTAATATATGTACCTACAATCATCCTACAATGACTGCATGATTGTGTTTACCTGACTGACAACTCCAAACTAAAGACATTGTTCTAGTTAAAAATTTGTCAGTCAGATAAACACAAACATGAAGTTGGGGGACTACATAACTTCATAAAACATTTTACCTCTTTGACAAAGGTAACCTGACATTGAGAAATAGGTCTATTGAATATACAAATTTTTTCCGACATTTGTTTTCTAAAAATTTAACAAGTTGTTAACTTTCTCTGAAAGATTATTTGACACTGAAAGCTCGTTGCACTGTTAAAATTTATCGGACTGATAAAATCACTGTTAAGAAAAAGTAGTTTCTTTGAGAGCTAACAATAACAGGGACCTGGACTCCCGGTTAAGTCTTTTTCGGCTCGACGAAATGTTAGCCGATATTCGTTCTCGTACTGATAAATTACAGGCGACAAGAAAACAGATTTTCTTTAACGATAAGTTAAGTCTGGGACTTTAGCAGTCAGCCGAGAAATCGGTTCTAAGGTTGACATTCTTATTAATGTTCCAATAAGGCTAACGTTCAATTTAAAGTTAAAAGTTTAAATTCAAACTTGACAGTTTTTTTGACAATTTTAACTCTACTTGGAAAAACAAGCCATACATGTAATTTATTATGTATTTAAGGTGTTTGTTTGATTTTTGATCAAATTTTCCATCTCAAGATGGCAATTACATATATTTTCCCTACCTTCTGTAACTGATTAAGGTGACCTTGGCCACCAAGAAACTCTGAGATGAAGCTGAAATTTCTTGCTGTGCACCATTTGGTTGGCTGCTTCTTTTCCTTCATTCGTTTGTTTGTTTGTGTCATATCAGCCTTATGACAAATTCATGTGAATTGGCAACGAAAACATGAGGAGTAGGAGGCGGCACTGGTGGCACTGCGATGACTGCAGCATTTCAATTAATGCTGAATTCGTGTCACACAATAGATAGACACACACGCACAGGCAAACGTACATTCCATTTCATTTCTGTTCAGTTCGGTTCGGTTCGCTTTTCCAAGCTGTAACCGCTCTCTCCTCCGCACACTCGGCATTTATCGACGTTTGTGTTTACTTAACCCAAAACCATTCCAGGGGGCGACGCAGGCGGTGGCGGTGGGTTATGTAAGCCTGGGCGCGGAAATGGGGTACATATGTACACGGATAGTACATGCCATATACACACACACATGTGTGTGCTCCAATAAAATGAGCTTTTTTAAGTGTTAACCCACAGATACACACAGGCCACACTTGGCCATGTAGGAGAATAAAGTAAAAACTCACAAAGTTTTTAAAATTTTGCCATTTATACATTTAATATTTGTTTTGTATACATATTAATTTGTTTTATATATATATATATTGATTTCTTAATGCGTAATGTTACTTATTTCGATTGTAATGGATTATTATTTATATCAATGTAGATTTGTTGTGGTTTCTGTCTCCTCTAGTCCCGCATCTTTCGTTAATGAATGTGTTTTTCTTGTCGATCGGTGAACATATCTCATCATATACATAATTATCATCCTCTTCCTTCTTACCCATCGCAAACGGAATTAGTCTATAAATGAGTTTGGGGGGCTTTGTCTAGAAGAGGCTACAGCTCTCTTTGCTTTCTACAGATCGCTGGCTGGCTTTGCTCGGCTTCAGTTTTAATTCAAAATACAAAATACGTGTGACGCGTGCGTAAATACAAAGGGATGTTTCGTGTGCAGAGACCATAATTTATAGAGTTTGTAGGAGGGGTTATTGCCAATTGTAGGATAATGACTCCCATCGATTTACACTTTACGTATTTGCATTTAGAAATACATACTTTATATATTTATATATAGATCTCTATACGACTCTCCGCTCTCTCTATCAATCTCTGGGTACTAACATTTCTTTATCTTTACATGGGAGGATCGATCGACTTTAAGTTTAACAAGCTAAGAGATGTGTATGTGTTCAATGCAAAATTCCATTTTCAGTTAATAATCATCAGTTCCGTCGTAATAAAAGTTAGGTAAGTATAAAAAAACAAAGATTAATAAGATCAAACGTAGGTAGTGGTTACAGTTGCTGCTGTTGCTGTTGCTGTTGTTTGTGCGGAAACATTTTAAAAGTTAACGTATATACGAGAAGACTAACTGAGACTAAGATAAAGGAGAACAACTAGAAAGTGAGGAATAATTACTGACTCTTCGGGTGCTCCGCTTCCTTGCTCCTTCAACATGTTGCTTGTTGTGTCTTCCTGTGGCTGTTGTTGCATCTTCTCTTTGATCTAATTGCCGAATGTGTGTGTGTGTAGTAGCAACAACAATCTACATATTTACATCGCATTTGTTAGTTTTTGTCGCATTTTCTCATTGTACATATTTTGCAATTTTTTTGTAGAAAATTATTTTCCTTTTTCGATTTTCTTTTTTTTTCTTTGTTTTTTTTTTTGTTTTTTCTTTTTAACTTATTTCGTTTTTCTTTTTTTTCATCGCTTGCTTTGATTTCTTTACACAGTTTTGCTCCGTTTTTGTATAATACAACTCAATTAAAAGTTTATAACAGGCGCATTTAAAATGTTATCGTTTCTCTGTTCGTTTAAATACAAGCAGCAGTTGGTTCTCCTTGTGTTGTGTTGTTATCATTGTTGCTGCTGATTTCACTGTATCCTTAATAAAAAACGCTTCACTAAAAACTAAACGCAGTAATTGTTAGTAGTAGTGTTTCGGGTGAGGGAGTGGTTGAGGGAGTCTGTCTGTGCTACTGCCTGCGTCTGGGCCGCGCACAGACCTCCAGGCAGAAGCGTCGGACGGTGGCGTTTTCTCAGTTGATGTTGGCCACCACCCCATCCTGGCCCTCGCCATCGACGACGACGGGCATGTTCAGCTGCTGGGTGACGTTCGACTTGGCCAGGCACGAGCGGGCCACCGATTCGAAGAGTCTACAAGAGATAATACCAGGTACAAGGGACTTGCTTAGTAAATAGTTGTTATATTCTCATAGATTCATGCTAAAATAATTGTATAAAATGGGAGATTACAAACGAATATATATAGGAAAAGGTGAACATGCAAAAAGAAAAAAGAGTGGGAGATGGTGGGGGGACTGGTCAGTTTGCTTTGAACTCTTTCTTGCTCTCTCTCTCTGGGCTACGTTGCACACTTGATGCCGTTCAGAAAAGCCCGTTCAAAAACAATCAAACAATCACCAAAATATCTGCAAACAGAAGGCGAGAACACACAGTGAATGAGGATGGGGGTTAGTGGGTAGAAAAGATGAACAAGCGGGTTTTAAAAGCTCTAACTAACTACAGCAAACTACTTATCTTCGGTCTATGCCACTTACTTGGTTATCTCCGGCGCGCAGTGCACAAAATCGTGATCCCAGAACTTGTAAATGGGATTCTTGATCAGCTCGATGAACGTGATAAGCAGACCCCACGGATGCGGGCGGTTGACGATCAAACGCTCGAGCAACACGCGCGTGATCTGCTCCTGGATGGCCTCCGAGTTGGCCTCGGCAAACAGATGCAGCACCGCGCAGCTAAAGTAGTGCGTGTGGCTGTTGGGATAGCGCAGCTGGTTGGCGATGGCGTTCAGGAACAGATAGCGACCCTCCGTGTCCAGGTCGACGGCCAGGTTCTGGAAGATGTCCATGTGGGCGCTGTGTGCAATGTTCGAGGTGTTGGGCACAAAGTTCTTGTTTCTGCAAATTGTAATATCCATTAGCCAACATATTCGAGGATCTCCGCAAGTTCCACACTCACCTTATCAAGGCTATTGCCTGGGTGCCCACATACATGACCAGGGCGTTCATCAGCGTCATGTTGTAGCGCGTGCCCGGCTCGCTGGTCACCTGCAGGTGGCCACGCAACTCGGATAAGAAGGTAACGGGCGCCCGGGCCTTGAGGTACGAGTCCAGATCCTTCTTGAAGTTCGGCGGCTGGATGTTCATGATGTAGCTGCTGAGCACCTTCGGCGCGTTGCTGCTGTCCGACAGCATGTCCACCTTCAGGTTGGGCGTGAAGGGATCGGGCAGGCGCATGTTGCGCGGGAACGCCGACAGGATGATGTTGCGCATCTGGACGCAGTTGGGCGGTATGGTGTCGCAGAAGCCAAAGTGGTAGTCGCACAGGAACTCGGGGAAGTCGTGCAGCAGAACGAGCAGCACCCGCAGCGTGCCCTTGTACAGCAGCTGCACGGGCTTGCCCAGCTCGGTGTTGCGCAGGAAGGGCGCCAGATACTTGAAGAGATCCTGCAGCAGTTGCGCGTACAGCGGCCAGCCCTTCTGGCCAGGTATTTGGACGAGGATGCGGCCCAGGAAGACGCGATGCGAGATGAGCTCCAGCCAGGCAAAGCAAAAGCCGGGCGCCACGCTGGGATTGAGCAGGTGATAGGTGTAGGCGAAGGCCGACACAATGCTGTGCATCAGGGTCTCGAGGATCACGTCCGCCGAGCAGAGCTCCATGAACAGCATCATGAAGAAGCGGTGGTAACCCACCTGCTGGAAGCTCACGCCGCGCATCTCGTGATCCTTGAGCAGCGTGCCCAGCACAATGCCCAGCACCTTGTTCAGCAGGTTTATCTTGGTCGTCGGGTTGCCAGCCTCCCCGGAGTGACGCACCAGCATGGCGATGAGGTGCACAAAGGCATCGATCCATTGGAATATCTTGTTCTTGGCTTGGTTGATGGGCAGGGCGGGCTCCGCGAACATGCGGTACACCACATCCGTGCAGATGTGCGTGGCCTGGCGGAAGAAGCGGGTGATCAGGTCGTCCGTCTTCAGGATTCCGTACGTGTTCATCTTCTGCACAAAGGCACCAAAGTTGCGGGCATCGCGCGTGGACTGCTGGTTCTGCTGGGTGTACAGGGCCACCCAGTCCTTGAGCAGGAACTCGGTCTTCTCCTGCAAGCCTGGCGGATCATCCGTGTCGCATGACTGGAAAGGGGAGAAAGGAGGGTTTACATAAGGATTGTAAACACATAATTTTGTATTACACGCTCCTAACGCATAGAAATAAGCTAGATTTTTAAGAAAAGAATATACGGTCACTTTGGTTTGGCAAAAAGAGCGATCGACACGTTTCGGATCGAGAAAAAGAAAAAATTATTCAAAAAGCCATCCGCCGATATTATTTTGAACTAAAAGCCTGGGAGTTTACAGGATTAATGATTCCACTCTTAGCATTGCATCTTTGTTTGCTCATTTTCTGACTCTTGAAGCTCTCATTGAAAGGAGAGCCAAAACCAAGGAAAATTAAGTGTCCTTTTTAGACAGAAAGCAAGCAAAGGATGCTTTGAGTGTGGCTAAGTGACTTTAACTGGCTAAAATCTCAATCCTTACCCTCACGTGATGCATGCCGGAGTGAATGTAGTGGGAGGCTCCGGCCAGGTAACGCTCGCTGGCGTTGAACGGACTGATGTCGCTGCTGGAGTTGAAGTTTCCGCTCCACTGCGCCTCGATGGCATTCACAATGCACTCCGGGTAGCGATGACGGTGCTGGGTAAGCCGGCCCAGCAGTTCCACGGTGGCCATGAACTCGTTGTCCGACACAATGTTGATCGCCCGATCCTCCATGATCAGACGCTCCAGCAGGGCGATGCCGAACGAGATAGCCACGTAGTTGTTGCCATTGTCCATGCAATCCCTCAGCATCACATCAAACTGATTGAGGTTGACGAAATGCGAGGTGATGAGGGCGCGGGCCGCCTCCACGTTGTAGCGGATCTCCTCGCGGATGTCGAAGAAGCACTTGGTCACCGCCCGCTCCGTGTTGGGGGCACCAAAGCTGTTGTGGAGCAGGCTGAGGATGCGGAGGTGGATGTTCTGGTACAGCTTCATCTGCTCCATGTGCTCGGGCACAGTGATCAGTCCCTCGGTCAGGCCTTCGACAGCCCGGGTTAGCAGATTAAAAGCAGAGTCCTGGTCCCGCTGCCGGCGGGTGGACATCAGGGCGTTGAGGAGCATGTGCATCTTGCTGGCCTGAACCTGCAGCTGCGGCACCCCAATGGCCGTGTTCATGAAGGCCTCCATTTTGCTGGCCACCTCGGCGTACACCATGCTGCTCTCGTCGTTGGCAAACACATTGGGCTGCGCCAGATCCTGTGGCTTCGGCACAAACAGGGCAATGTCCCGCTCGCTCATCTGCTGGAATCCCGGAATGCTGCGCGCAAACTCCGAGTACACGGCGAACAGCGTGGCCGGAGCGGCGCCCACCTTGATGCGCACTGCCTCTGGCAGACGATCCTGCTGGTAGCTCAGGATCTGGGCGTCCACAAAGCGGCTACCCTCCTCGCGGGCAATCTTCCGCGTCTCGAAATCGGTGCTCAGGCGCCGGTCAATTTCGGCGGCAGCCTTCTCGGCAGAAGTCTTCTGGATGAAGGCGCACACCAGCTCCACATTCTCGCTGGCCAGCGTCAGGGCCGCGGCCTGGATCTCCGTCAGGCTGGGCATGCCAGTCAAAGCCGAGAAGAGAGCCTTGTGCAGGTTCTGGCTGATGGCGCGCGCGATCTCGTCCTTGCCGGTGATCATGGCCATGCCGGCGGCCAGGTTACGCACCATCTGGTGGGCGGCGGTGCGCATGCGGTTCTCGTCGGCGTCCAGGGCAAAGTCCTTGCGGATTATCTGCTCGGTGGTGGCGCAGGCGATGCGAATGCTTCGGTCCACGATGGGCTGCAGCCAGTCGGTGATCGTGCGCTCGACGGCATTGATCACGATATGCTTGATCCCTGGATTGGCGTGCAGGAACGGGATGTTGGGGGGCAGCACCAGCTGCTGGGCAATCAGCTGGAAGTTGCTGACATTCACGTCCACGTACGCGTAGCGCGGCTCGGGCGGCGGTAGCACCACCTGGCTGGGATCGGTCGGGAGATTGGGCGAGGCCACGGATCCGGGCGTGCTGTTTGCTCCACTCCCACCGGCTCCCATCATCATGGCGGCCGCTGTCTGGGCGTCCCCATCGGAGGGAGGAGCCGGTGGAGGTGCCTGCTGCTGTTGCGGCTGTGGTTGCTGCTGCTGCTGCTGCGGCGGCGGCTGTGCTGGCGATTGTTGCTGTTCCCGCGGCAAAGACGGCGGCGGTGCACTGATCTCCTGCTGCTTGGGCTTTGGCTGCGACATCTGCTGCTCGATGAGCAGGGCTCGCGTGGGATCCTTGAGGTAGATCACGGGCCGCAGCTTGGCCAGCTCCAGGTTGAGCGTCTTGCAGAGCACTTCGATCTCGAACTTGAGGTTCAGCTTGAGGTCCGGCTCCTGGTGGAGCTCGCCCAGCACGTACATGATGCCCATGGTCCAGGGGTTGGGCGATCGGAAGATTTTTGACTTGGCGGACGATTCCAGGATCTTGGCCACGAAGGGCACCACAAAGAGCAGCTCCTGCTGGCCCTTGTGATAGGCCTCGGCCAGCAGGGACTTCAGATCGAGATCCAACAGCAGGATGGGGCGATTGCGGCCGAGCGTCATCATGCCCAGCCAGTGTCCCAGGTTCTTGAGCAGGCTGCGGTCGGAGAAGTTGATCACGCCCTTGTCGGAGCGCAGGAGCACCTTGATGTTGCGCAGCGTCTCCTTGGTCACGAACCGATTGATCTCGCCGTTCTTGAGGGCCTCCAGGAAGTTGTAGTAGAGCGTGTGGAAGTTGAACTCCATGGAGGCGCGCTTGAGGACCAGATATTGAGCCAGCCAGGGCCAGTACTCCTTGGTCATGATCTCCTTGATCTCGTCGCACTTCTGCGGGATGTTCAGCTGGCTGAGGTTATTGAAGATGAAGGCGGTCTTGTCCTGCACGGGCTCTGGCGGTATCGTGACCTTCTCCTCCTGGTTGGCCACCAGCAGGGTGTCGATGTTGGTGGCATTGGCAATGGACTTCATCCGCGTGGCATGGGACACGGCCACATTCGATTTGGGTCCCGTTCCGGCAGTGGCAGCTTGCATGTTACCTAAGGAAAATAAAGGTAATTGTTATGAGATAAAGTTAAAGCACAGAAAACCATGAATAATCCTCACCTTGCATGGAATTGGCCCTGTACAGGGGCTCCGTTATCGGCCCTGTGGATATCACCGGCGGAATCGTGTTGCTCAGCCCAATCAGCTTCTGCGGCGGCGGCTCCTGGCCGTGCATTCCGTACTCCACGTAGTGGATGAGGTGCGGCGGAAAGTCCGAGAAGTGGGGAATGGATCGGATGTGCTCGCAGTACTTGTTGTAGGTGTGCAGGCGCGTCCTAAACCTATCCAGTGCCGTCACACCAAAGTAATACAGCTTGGAGCCCTCGGGCTTGCGGAGAGCATCCAGGACACAGCGCAGCGAGAGTCCCAGGGCCACGAATGTTGGCACCAGGTTGCGGTCGATGATGCCGCCGAACAGCTGGGCTGTGATCTGCAGCTCCTTCTCCGGATACTGGCAAAAGAAGCGGTACTCCTCGAACAGGTTACGCAGCATGCACAGGAAGACCTCCTGCTCGCGCCGGTTGCTGGACTCCTTGAAACGCTGCAGGATGTCCAGGACCTCGTCGATAGAGAGCGTGGGATTGGGCTGGTGGTTGTAGATGCGCTGGAAGTACGAGTTCACCTCGTCCTCCACCTCCTTGGACACGGGTATCTGCAGGTCGGCCATCACCGGGTTGGTGGGATTCGGGGCCGTCTGCGTGGGCGTAGGCGTGGGCTGTTGTGGCCCACCGGGCAGCATTCGACCGAGATTGCCCACATTGGGTGGTGGGGGAGCCTGCGGCATCTGCATGGGGTTCAGGGGATAGGGACTGGCTCCGGGAGTCATCAGGCGCGAGGGAGAGGCTGCAAGGATATAAATATAGTTTCGAATCTATTGGGTATATCCCTCCAGGACTTACTTAGCATGTTGCCAAAGTTGAAGGCTCCATTCGGGCCGCTCAGGTTGAGCCCCGCCAGGTTGTTGGACATATTCGTGAGCGGATCCATGCCGGGCCCGAACATCTGGGCATTGAGGTTGCCCGAGAAGGGTTGCTGTGGTGGCGGCGGCACAATGCCGCCGGGCAGATCCATGCCCCGGTGGCCGCGCAAGATGTTGGGCGGAGGCGGAGGGACCAGACCCGGTTGCTGCTGCTGCTGCTGTTGGACACGCGCCTTGTTGGCCATGATGGCCACGTTGGCGGTCATCTGCATGATCATCTCGCCCATCTCCGGCTGCATGCAGCTGTTGACGCACGTGTGCAGGCAGTTGATCATCGTGGTCACCGTCTCGGGCAAGAGCTGCGTCTGCTTGGGGGGCAGCTGGTCCTCGGGCATCTTGGCATTCACCACCTGGGGGCAGCGACGCAGCAGCACCTTGATCATGGCCTGCATGAAGGGCTCGCCGTGGTCGCGTATCTTGTCGGTCAGCCACTTCTCCAGCTTCAGGTACTCACGCCGGGAGGCCAGGCAGGCCAGGTCGATGATGAACAGGAAGGAGCGGGCGTTGAGCAGGGAGGACAGCGCCTTCAGGTCCTGGGCAAGGTCCAGGATCCGCGACAGCTTCACCTGGTCGAACTCACTGCCGCGCAGATACCACTCGGACATGGCGTTCATGATGTTGGGCCGCAGCTGGAAGTTGGTCGAGCTCCAGGCGCTGGCGAGGATCACGTTCGAGTTGGGATGGTTGCCGAGGAACGTGGGTATCAGTTGGTTAAACAGATCCTGGCGGAGCGGCGTCAGCGGCGGGCTGATGTGCAGCAGGGCCAGGAACAGGACATCGGGACAGTTCTGGGCGGGGAACTTGAGGAGCTCGTGCACTTGCGTGTAGTAACCCTTGTCCGCTATGGAGAGGAGCACCTCCACCAGGTGCAGGGACTTCCAGGCCGAGATCTCCTTGTTGTCGGCATCCGGGGCCGTCTTTAGCACATCCAACGCCGGCTGGCTGAACACAAAGTCGGCGAAGGAGAAGAGATCCGGGTTCTTCAGCATGGTCGCGATCAGCGACAGCTGACCCTCCGTGTTGGCCCAGTGACGGTAAATGCATTCTGGATGTGGGAATAGGCTGGAGCCGGTGGCCAGTCGAAGGATGGTCAGCAGCAGGTCCAAGCCAATGCGATCCTTTAGCACGAACTCGGGGTGATCGAGTTCTGAAAAGAGGGGAATTGAAGCAGGTTACAAAGAGGCGGCTCCCTTTGGGCTCCCTCTCCTAGTGACTTACCCATGCACACGTCTTTCCAGTTGAGCTGGGGCACCACCTCCTTGAGGGCCTGCACAAAGACATCTGGCTTCCAGGTCTGTGTGGCCTCCGTCGTCTCCTTCTTGTCCTTCTTATCGCTGGACGCATTTCCCTCGCCGCCATCGTTGTTGTTGCTGTTGCTGCCGCTAGAGCTCTGCTGCTGCTGCTGCTGCGAAGTACTCTGTGCCTGCGATGAGCCGCTGCTGTTGCTGCCAGAACCTTGTCCTTGTGCCTGTCCCTGTCCGGGCCAGAAGTTGGCTGGCGTCGGTAGGTTCACATTACAATCGAGCAGCGACGAGTGCCGGCGGCACATGAGACCCACGATCTTGGCGACATCTTTGGACTGGAGCTCGGCACGCTCGCGTTCGCGGGAACACAAATGATTCTTGCACTCTTCAACGCTCGATGTAAATTCATAACCGATTTCAAGGACTAGATTGATCCAGGATGTGTCCATAATATTATTTTTGCCCTGCAAACACGAGATTGAATTGGATTAGGGATCGAATTCCTAGCCTTCGCTTGCCATGCTTACGCGCACCTGGTTGGTGAATATTATCTCGCTTAAATGGTCATAGATATCCTCAATTCCCACCTCGTTCAGAGCATCTGCCTCGGAACTGGAGCTGTTGCTGCTGCTGCTGCTGCTGGCCGTTGCTTCGGCCTCTGCATCCGTTTCGCTGCCACCTGCTCCCGCAATGGTCGCCGACGTCGCCGTGGTCGAGCCGGAGCCGTAAAGGAACGGCGCTAGAACCAACGGCACCGCCTGGCGCGGAAACTCCTCGCGAAGCTTGACCAAAAACTGCGCCTCCAGCTGGGGCTTTACGTACTCCTTGAGGCAGCAGAGCAAATACTGCAGCAGGTCAAACGAGATCTCCTGCAGACCACTGCTGGCCGGGCTGCTGTTGCCTTTACCCAGATACGAGTCGATCAACTCGACGAGGGACACCTTTAGGTTGTTTCTCGCCGACTGCCTAAGCTCGGGATAGGAGGAATGGGTCACGGCCAACGCAAAGATGCACTCGCACAGCTTGTTGATGCCGGTCAGTCGGGACACGTGGCTAACGAGATCGGCTACCGCAGCAGGCTTTAGTGACTGCCCGAAGGAAGAAAGGAGAAAGGAGAAAAGAAAGAATCGTGTTACCAACATATTTTGGTTGGGGGCTAGCGGGGGTGGGGGTTACTCACCTTCTGGTTGCTGGCGAAGTACTGGTCAAAGGCAAAGCAGATGTTGGACACAAACGAGGGATTCTGCAGCTGGCGCTGCAACTGGGTCCCCAGGAGCTTCGCCTGGAGCTGAACGGTGACCGACGGAGCGGGATCGCTGAGGTTGATCACTGAGAACAGGTGACGCA
Source organism: Drosophila asahinai (assembly GCA_008042795.1). Taxonomy (NCBI): domain Eukaryota; kingdom Metazoa; phylum Arthropoda; class Insecta; order Diptera; family Drosophilidae; genus Drosophila; species Drosophila asahinai. Next base: position 175,341 of record VNJZ01006527.1, read on the forward strand.
GGCTGCTGCGATCCGCTTCCAGGCCGTTCTCTTTGGCGAACTGCAAAAGGGCGAAGAATGAAGATGTTACATTGTGCATTGCTGTACTGGCTTTGGCGACCAGCAGACGCGCTCTGGCCGCTACTGCCCGCGATGTGGAACACATATCGGTGGGTGCGTGGGGCGCGCGGATGATGATTGGTTCGAATATGCGGTGATCGATTGATTTTTTATTGGATATTCATTGCAAACTTGGAAATTTAGACAGATTGCGTGTGTCAGCTCTGACAGCCCCGCTGCCGCCTGCCCCACTTTGAAGTTTGTTTTCCCCTTGATTTGGTGACTCGAATTCGGAATCGGAATCGGATTCAGATCCGGAGTTCGGAGCTCAGAGCTCGGAGTTCGGAGTCCGGACTCAAGGCTCGCTCTCTCGTCGGGGTAGCGGTGTATACGCAGAAGCGAGACAACAGCTGTGACCCCGCCGTCGTCGTCGCAGCTGCTCCACAACAAATTACACACAAAAGTGCTTGCTCCCTCTCCCTCACACTCGCTGGCAAAACGCTTTACATGGGAGAGGAGAGCCGAGCCGAGCAGAGCAGAGCCGAGAAGATGACGGTGCGAGAAAGGAAGGGGGTCAAGCTGAAGGAGTGCGACGATGGAGGGCATATTGCAAATCCAGCGAAAAGAAAGCGGCCGCAATTATTATTCCCACTATCTGCGACGCTTTGAACTTACGAAATTCGATTCGATGTAGGCAGTTGGCTTTGCAGTGGAGAGAAGAAGTTAGTTTTGTAGGGTCGAAACCCTATCGCTTGGCTTGGCCTGGCCACTTCTCGCTGCCTTGGTTTTTGCAGCTCGCTTTCGCACAATTTCACTGCGAATTAAACACTGCGGCACAAGCCAGATTCACGTGCGTGGCTTTTCGCACCCAATTGGCCTAATTCGATACATTTTAAATAACTTTTAGCTTAAACAAAACGGGAACAACTCGCGCAACGCCGTGCAGAGAAATTTTTCTGCTGCCTCTACAAAAAACTGTAATGGCGTCGGCAAAAATGCACGAGCGAGTGAAATGGCAATAGTGCTCGGCAGACTATCGTGAGTGCGGACAATTGGCAACACTGGCAGCCAGGTGCGATATATGCAAACGGTTTGGCAACACTCACTCGAACTCTGCCGTCACCGGGGCTCTATTGTTGTTATTGTTGACCGAGTCGAAAACAAAATGCTTGACCAATTCGCTGGTGACAAAATAGCCAAACTCACCTGCTTTATTTGCTCGCTGGTTTCATTAAAATTTCGCTTGTTCACGTGCTTAACCAGATTGCGTATGTGCGTTAGCGGTGTCTTCAGTTGGCTCTCTACATTCATAATTCTACGTATCAGTTGTCAATGCTTGAACGGATGTTTGTTGTTCTTCTTCTTCTTCTTCTGTTGTTGTTGTTCGGTTTCGGTTTCGATTTGTTGTTCTTGGGGGCTGGGGCCACCAGAATTTTCGAGCACACGGACACGAGACGATGATCCGAGCCGTGTAATGGTATTGGAAAGATATTTGACGTATTTGTTGCTTCTTCTTCGCGCTTTTCTTTTCAACTGCGGCGTAATTTGGCCAACCGCCTGTCGTCTTCCTCTTTGTTTTTGTCGCTTTTTTTTTTTGTTTTTTTTTTTTTTGTCTAATTCACTCTTATTGCATCGCAATCGCCGCGGCCCCCTTGAAAGAGGGGCCATCAGCAGCTCTACATCGCTGGCAGCATCTAATTGCACAAATCAAATAAACAATAAGATCAAATTCATAGTCGGCCTTCTCCGGCGAGCGAGGGCGAAATTGGCTTTGTCCTCGGCCGAATATTGCAATGGCTCACGTAATGAAAAATAATATATGAATCGCACGTACAGTGAAAACAGAAATGAAAAAAATACTACTACTACCACACACACGCACGCACACACATGCACTGAGAAGTAAATTTCTTCCGACTCTTCCTTCCTCTCCTCGTTGCGTTGCCCTATTCACCGATTCGATTGGGTTATTCGCAATTTGAAAGCGCGTTTTGGTCGCTAAAGAAATCACTGCAGATTTGATTGCACTCGTTGATTTTGTTAATTTTTGCCGAAAATATTTTTAACACCCAGTTTGGGGCAGATGTTCGAAATAACAAAAACGCCTTTAGTAAAGTCCCTAACGCGTTCGAATCCCAATCGGAAAAATACTAAGAGATGTATTAAAAAAATATACTGAAATTAAATGAATGACTTCGTAAGGTTATCGAGTAATATCGGTATAATCAGGAGAATATCCGTTAGGAATCCGTTAATTTTAATTTTGAATTAATAACCTATGCCCATAGGGAACTAGCCAGCAAAAAATGTCTATAAAATTTAAAAGGACACATCTCCGCCCTCTGTATGAACACCTAAATCTTGAAGTCAATAAGAGCCAGAGTTTGCAAAATGGCTGATAACAGTCTTATTGGTCAAGCGTGCAGACCCCATTGTGTTCTGGCTTTTCTTTCAAATTTAAAATGTAAATGTATATTCAATTCACTGGTAAAATCGGCAGATCAATTATTCAGCTCAACTGGAAATAAAAGGAAAAAGCTTTCTCTCTTTTATTGTTTTCATAGTCAGCTAATAATGTTTTATTTTAAATTTAGTAAAATAGGATTAAAATGTTTAAAATACAAATATATCTATTAAATTAATTATTGAAATTAATGTATTATTTGGATAAATTCATCTTGGGGGCCCTTATCATCTGCTTTATTTTTAAAGCCCCAAAAAAACCGCGCATAATGGTATTTTCGTGGGACCTGCGATCCGGTCACATCACCCCATCCACCTCCACATTCAGCCCCATTCCGCCCCCACTTAGTGTACATAACAAACGGGCTTAATTGGCAATTGGTTGGCCAGCGAGTTAAATGTGCGCGGCAGGCAATCCCATCGTCAGTGCGCTCCTCAGGCAGAATGTGCTCCTGCGGAGCGTGGTCGCCATCCGGAGCTGGGATGCCTCACTGTCCAAATCGAACTCGAGCGCCCAGTGGCAGTCCCGCTCACTTTCGTCGGACGCTGGAGCGGCCGTTACTGGGGCTTCCGTTTCCGTTTCCGCTGCAGCTGCAGCTAGCGCCACTGCTCCCGCTCAGATTTCGCACCCGAATACAGTGAGTGATTTCCAAGAGCTCTACGAAGCCACCAAAAAGAAGTTCCAATGTAAGCCTCAACCAGTCGCAGGCATATGCATATGCGTAGATGTGCACGATCTATAAATACCCGTCCGTCCCATTTCCTCATGTATAACACCCGCATTCCCATCCGATGACCTTTTCAGCCAAGAAGCTGCCCGTGGACGTGCACCCCGATGCGGTGTTCGCCTGCAACGAGCTGGACCTGAGCGAGGTGCAGGTGTATGGCTTCGACTACGACTACACGCTGGCCTGCTACAAGCCGATCCTGGAGGACCTGCTGTACAACCTGGCGCGGGAGATGCTCGTGAAGAGGTTCCGCTACCCGGACGACATCCTCGAACTGGAGTATGAGCCGAACTTTGCGGTTCGTGGCCTCCACTACGATGTGGAGAAGGGTCTGCTCGTGAAGCTGGACAGCTTCCTGCAGCTGCAGCTGGGCTCAGTGTATCGAGGTCGCACCAAAGTCGAGGCGGACGAGGTGCTGAAGCTGTACCACAACCGCCTGCTGCCCATTGCCTATGTGGAGGGGCCGAATAATAGCTATAGGGTTCGTATCTTATCAGTAAATGAATATTTCTGAATGATTTACGAGCTCCTCTTAACGCTCCTCGCAGCACAATACCAACTCCAAAATGGTGCAGCTGGCCGATCTGTTTTCCGTACCTGAAATGTGCCTGCTGTGCAATGTGATTGAATATTTCGAGCGGAATCGCATAGATTATCATCCCGAGATTGTTTTCCATGACGTGAGGACGGCCATGGGATCCTGTCACCCCATCATGCACGGCAAGGTGATGCTCAACACCGAGAAGTACATCGAACGTAATCCCAAGCTGGTCAAGTTCTTTGAGAAGCTGCAGCAGGCGGGCAAGAATCTCTTCCTGGTCACCAACAGCCCGTACTCGTTTGTGTAAGGATAAGGAGTTGATATTTATGCTATAGTTTATAATTCCCATATTATATATTAGGAACTGTGGCATGTCCTTTCTGGTGGGCTCTAACTGGCGTGATTTCTTCGACGTGGTCATTGTGCAGGCCCGCAAGCCCAAGTTCTTTACGGATGAATCTCGACCTATAAGGCTTTTTGATGAACGCACCAAGTCACATCTGTGGGATCGCGTTTTCAAGCTGGAAAAGGGTAAAATTTACTACGAGGTAAGTGCTGAGTAAGTGTGAGATATGTTTAGACTTCAATTATCTGTGTGTTCCTGCTCAGGGTTCGGTGAGACAGCTGCAAGAGCTTAAGGGCTGGCGCGGTCATACAGTCCTCTATTTCGGGGATCATCCGTACAGCGATCTGGCAGATGTCACGCTGAAGCATAGTTGGAGAACTGGAGCCATCATCAGCGAGTTGGCGGTGGGTATTATCAGGAATCAAGTAAATCTTAGAACTGAAAGTTATATTCTCCGACTTTACAGCATGAAATCAAAACCCTGAACCGTAAGGACTTCAAGACGAGTGCCAACTGGCTGCAAATGCTGACGCAGCTCATCGAGGAGACCCAGGACGACGAGAGTGAGGCGGCCCAGATCAGCCTCAGGAAGTGGATGGAAGAGCGGGATCAGTTGCGGTAAGGAACTAATCCTTAATCCTGCTAATATGTACTTAACTTAACCTTTTTTGCAGCAACAAAACCAAGAATGTGTTTAACGAGCAGTTTGGTAGCGTGTTCCGTACCTATCACAATCCCACGTACTTCTCGCGACGCCTCTTCCGCTTCGCCGACATCTATACGAGTGACATAACGAACCTGCTCAAGTTCTCCACCACCCACACCTTCTACCCCCGACGGGGCGTGATGCCCCACGAATATGCCTCCCACTTCATCTAAACGAGGGGGAAGTACGCCTCCTTTGAAGCTCAGATATTAGTTGTAGGTCAAAAGTGCCAGTGTTAATTGCTTGTAGCTCGAAACTAGTGAATTTATAGCGTGTATATCATCGTTATTTACATTGTTGCTCAATAAAATCGTTGTAATAGTTCAAGAACACCTCCCGATGTTCGCTGGCCAGGTACTCCAGCTTACCCTTAAGCTCTGCTAGTTCCTCTTGGTTGCTCTGGCATCTTTTTGAGGCAATCAGATCCCAGAGGTAGGTCATCTGTGTGATGTACTCCATCGAAGTATCGCCGCACTGGGCTGCAGTGCCCTTGAGCTGAATGCGGATGATCTTGGCCAGGTTGGAGTACTCCAAATCATCCAACATACTGCCTTCTATAAGGAAATATAATTTTAGTTTAAAGTAATAATGGTTTGGTGGCTCATCCTAATTTGATATTACGAAAGTATAAGAATAATACTAGTCTGCGACAAACAGAAAAGAAAGAAATTTCAGCTAACGGGATATGTAATCGAATATTCGATGTAGATTCGTGTACAAATAATACTGGAAATTTAGTATATAATTAATAATACTGCCTGAGTATATATTTTTAAAACTCTTTTGTTTTTTGGTTTACCATCTATCTCCACAAAGCAGGCTATAATTATTTCCCCAGCCAGATTCCTCTTGAGGCTGTGATGCTCCATTAGCCATTGATCCAGATCATCGAATGCCTGGAAGAGCTTGAGTCTCTTGGCAGAGTCCGAACAACTCTCCACGAGGTCCAGGAACTTGTTATACCAGGGAAACCGCTGCCGCTCCTGGCACACCGGGCAAACAATGGAATTCTCGACGTTGGATTGCAGCCACCAGCTGAGATTATTAATATTCTGTGGAAGCTCGACGACATTTGGCGTGAAAATCTGCCGGCAGTTGGCATTTTCGCAGCGATATCGATGGAATGCGAGCTAATTGGAGTTTAAATTTGCTAGTTTCAAGGAATTTTAACAGTTAAAAGCTCATTTTCTTACATAATCCTGATCGGGCTCGGAACGTGCACACCTCTCGCACTTGCACTGGAACTTGTAGACCTCCTGCAATGCCTGCGATCGCTGTTGCCTCAAGCTGTTCCTATAGTCCCCCGAATAGCAGTTGAAGATCTCCTCGCCCGCTGCCAAGTCTTTCGTTGAATAGTTCACCACCGAGCAGCCGTCGAACTTGGTTTGAATGGAGGGAGCACAGGCATGGTTGCACAGGCTCAAATGCGGCAGATTGATGGCTGTAAGTAGCTCTGAGTTCGCCAGGTTGTGCAGCTGTCCGAGCCTCAAGTGGCGCGGCTTCTCCCACATGTCCGTCTGCAGCAAGGCGAACTCATTGGCCTGTAGGCCGACGGGCAGCAGGGAACTGCTCACATGGCCGTTGGCCAAGAGCTGACCAGCAGATCGGAGGATCAGTGCTGATATAACCAAGTGCCAGTCCTCAACAGGAGCTTTTGTGATGCTGAACTGACTGAAGAAATCCGTGTGTTCCTTGAGGTACAACTGCAGGAGATTGGCGCAGAGAATGTGGTAGACCAACTCTGCCGGCGAGGCCTGCTCCAGGTGGCTGGTCATGCGCAGGCTCTGCACATATTCAGGTGCAGCTTCCTCTGGATCCGATGGCTTCTTCGCCAATTTAATTATTTCATTCCAAATCTCCTGGGAGCTGGTACATCCCTGTAGCTGAGGTAGCATTAGAGGCACATAGGTCAAGACCAGACGCAGTGCCAAGTGGGAGACGCCCAGGAGTTTCAGCAGGTCCCTGCGGTAAGCGGCGCACTCGTATCTGTGGACGGGCGAGTGCTCCTCCTTGCATTTCCTGGAGCAGTAGACAACTCGCTGGTGACACTGCGGGCAGGGTGTGGGCGCACTCATCAGGGTGGCGGCGCACTGCTGGCAAATCAGTCGCTGCTCCAGGGGAACAAAGCAGGAGGCTCGCTCGGAGAAGATGACCTGGCCTTGGGGTATAGCCTCCTGGGCCACCATATAGCGACCACGCTCGCCAGAATCTGTGAGGCTGCCATAGAAGGGATTTAAGGTTACAACAAAAAAGTTCTAGGCTGAATATGCAAGCTTACATTTTCTCCAGAGCTTTACCAGTCCCTTCCTCCGGAGTTACTTGCTCCTGGCTCTGGCTCTTGAGTTCTTCCAGCTTCCCTTTGAGGTGCTCCACTTGACGCACGAAGCTTGCACTCAGCTGCAGCTTCTCCAGACACGCCAAGTGCTCCTCGAACGCTTCAACCTTCTCCATCTTCCAGGCGCAAAAGGCTTGGCGCATGATTACCTTGTGCTGCAGCTTCTCTGGATAGCCGCAGTCTAGGGCATTGGCGCAATCATCGTAGGCTTCCCGATAATATCCGTACTCCTGCAAAGCCATGCCTCTGTTGGCAAAGGCCAAGGCCAGTTCCTCCGTGGCGTCCTCCGCCTCAAAAACAGCGCCTGTGTACAGCCGGCAGGCCTTAAGTATCAGTTCCGCATCCTTGGTTTCATCCCTGAAAACTAGGTTGCCTTCCTCGCGCAGACTCCGCGATCTCTTCGCACATGATTCCTTGTCATGCGGCAGCTCCATGTCCACCAGCAATTTCAGACTCAGCTGCTCGCGTCTCTGACGCTTCTCCGCCGGCAAGGCGTTCAGGCACTTGAAGGTCTCATACTCATCCTTAAAGCGGCCGAGAATTATCAGTTCATCCTGCTGCGAGAAGATCCTCGCTAAGCGATCCATGTCCTCAGCCGGCTTTTCCCTGCCGAATTTTATACAAAATCGAAAGAACGCGTTTGGTCTTTTTAAGGTATTTATCGTTGGAGGCGCCAAATAATCGATACCCCATAAACGATAATCAATAACAATTCGAAAAGTTCCAAAGACAATTCTGCAGAATTTATAACATCAAGGCGGAATTGTTCTTAAAAAGGTATATAATTATGCGAAAATATATTTTCAACCTTAATTGTGTAAGCAGCAAAGCTGATTGCTGGTAGAGAGTAAAGTTATACGACAAATATAACAGCGCCTGTGTACAACCGGTACAATTAAATCAAAATAAACCCTAAATTCAAGAAATTCACCCGATTTCTGGTAAAAAATTTTGGTTAAAACTGTTCTTATATTTAGGACAAGAAGCCCTAAAAGTAAAGAAAATCGTTCGTCTGAAAAATTCTGTTTATGGCAAGCTTTCCTTGTTTTCAGAAAATAATTTCAAAAAATAAGAAATATTTTTCTTAGGCTTAGAAATTCTTTCTTATTTCTATGGCGATTTTGGCTTATGGTGACCCTTTCTATAATATAGAAATTTATTTCATATTTAAGAAAAAAAATCGTTGTTTTTAGACAAAATATTTCTTGTATTAAGGAAAAATAAATTTTTATGGTGATTTTCTTGAAAATAGGGCCAAAGTTATTATGAGTGTACAACTAACATTTTATATTTTAAATAAATATACAATTATCCCTTGGATTGATGGTCCTTATAGCATTAAGTTTCCTTAACTTTTATTTAACGGTATCTGAAAAGATACAAACGAAAACTTTTAACAATTTAAAAATAATTTATTTTCCATAAAATCAATAAATATCAACTCATTAACTCTTTAAACTCCCTCATTTTCTCCAATATGCCCGGCCTGATGACCTTCTCCGCCACGTTGGAGCACCTGGGCCTCTTCTCCGGCACCTCCCAGTCCCACCTCCCAATTTCGATGCAAGTGGCCCACTGTTGGTCATCGAACTGGAGGCGAAATTGCCCGAACTCGGTTGCCATGTCCATGAACGCATACAAGACCCTCTTCCGCAGATCCTCGGTGTTATCTCGGAGCACTCGCCGCCACCGACAGTTGTAGACGAACTCTGGCAGGTCGTGGAGCACGCGTGACAAATCGGAACGCAGCAGGGGCGACAGGTGGGGGAAGAGAGTCTCCAGCAGGGGTCCCCGCACCTGGCACACCCTTCCGTCGACCTTGAGGAGTGCGCTCTTATAGGTCGCCCCCTGGAGGGGTCCCTCGATCATGTACCGGTTAACGTGTTGCATGGTCAACGGGTTGAAGAAACGAAAGTATTCCAGCTTGCGGAATATAACGTTGGTCCGGAGACGAGGCGAGGGAATGACCCGGGGTGTGGGAGCTGTAACCTTAACCCTATTCTCATTAACTGGTTCTTTTTCGTTTACCTTGCGCACGTTGGTGCCCTCCGGCAGAGCGTCCAGAAGGGCTGCCAGTTGCGAGGACTCGAAGATCGTGTTGCCCAGTGCAAAGTCCTGCGAGGGCGTGAGGGTGACAGGAACCTCTGGCTGCGCTTCGGTAGGAGGTAGCTCTGGCTGGGGAATCGGGGTATTAAGGGGTGCTTCGGAAGGAGGATCGTCCGTGCCCAGTATGTCTGTCTCAATGCGGACGCATGCGTTCAGTGGCAGTGGTCGAAACTCGTGCCTCAGCTGTGGCACCTTCTCGTTCCCCAACCGGGCTCGCTTGCAGGGCACCGGATTGCTGCCCGGCAGCTTTTTTTTGCGGGTTGCCGGGTTCGGTAAAGGTATCTGCGGCTGGATCACATTGGTCTCTGAACCTGCAGGCTTTACATCAGACTCTTCGGACTCAGGATCCTCTAGAACAGGATGCTCAATGCTTTCCTTACTCGCATTTTCCCCTGGCGGAGTCTCTTCTACGACAACTTCCTCTTCGTCCTCAAACATCGAAGCTGTTAGTAGCGCATCCAAGGACTGGTTTGGCGATATCCTTTCTGACCGCTTCGGAATGGCGAAACAGGACAAGCTAGGAGCCCCCTCTTGACTGGCATCCAGGTCTACGATTTGCTCTTGCGAAGTAATGGTCTCCCAATGGCACTCATCCGTGTTGCAGATGCCGCGCAGGTTGTTGAGGAACTTGATGGGTTCCTGCTTGACACGGGTTAGCTGCTCCGGTTGAGAGGCCAACGGATCGAGCGGAGCTTCGGGCACTTGGGAGTGCATGTCAACGCTAGCGATGTCCACAAAGTTGGGAGTGCTGAGCTGGGTGGGCGGAAAGCTTTGGCTATCTGTAGGGAAAGCTAAGGTTAGTCTCGGGAATAAAATAAGTCACAAGATAGAAACCCACCTGGTACCATGTCAGAGCTGGAGGTAAGGGAGAATATATCAGTCTGGCTATTAGGATCACAGCTTTCCACAATATGGAGAGGTTCTGGTAGGGGAAATACCTTAGTAACGAGCTCACAGACCCTTTAAATCGCTAGAAAAACTTACTTAGAACAATACCCTCGAGGTCGGGCACCGGGAGATCTCTATCAAGAGCCTCATCCTGCAGGGATTCATTCGTGATCTGCGGCACTTCGTATACCCACTGATCGTGGCGCCAGCAGGCTGCATAGAACTGGTCCCGCTCTTCGAACCACTGCTCGACGCTGTCGATCTCCTCGCCCGTACGTTCCGTGAACTGCATCTCCACGATCTTGTCGAGGTCCGTGTGCTCGTCCAACTCGCGCCAGTGCAGCATCTTCGGCGACAGCTGCCTCAGGTCCAGCTGGCCCAGCTGCACGCCCTTGCTGTGGAGCAACTGCCTCAGCATGGGCAGCCGAATGTACAGGTTAATGGGCCAGTGGCCCTTGTCCACGACATGCTGGTAGTAGGGCTGCAGGTCCTCATCGCTTCTGTACAAGTCCTCGCCATTGTGGATGCTCGTGTACGTCTTGAATTCCTCAAAGGTGAGTTGGTATAGAATGCGCCAAACTGCTTGCTTGAGACCTTGGCTCGTGCAGATCAAGTAGGTCATATTGTGATCCTAGTAGGGGTTTAATTTTGATTATTTGTAGTATAGTTTATATTTATATATTATATATTTTATATTCTAACTACTAACAAACTCTTTACCTGAATGCTTCCGGCGAAAAATACGGCTTTGGCTTGCTCCAATATGATTTGCCTTTCTGTTTGCTTTTGTAAAGTTTTTGGGCTTGGAGCGGAGGTCGATGATGCTCCAGAATTGGTTCCTGTTCCCTCCTTGCTAGATGCATCTCGTTTATCTTGGGATTTCTCTGGGTTTTGGGTACTGCTTGAGGTAGCAGGTTCTTGAATGTCTGATGAGGTTTTTGGCTTATTCGGTTTACTCTTCGTCTTATTCGCTGAATCTGGAAGGTTATCAGTTTTTCTAGGCTCTGGTTGAGGTTTATTTGTAGCTTTTTCGCCATATTTCTTCTTGCTAGTTGTGCTGGAAGTTTCTTTTGTTACTGATAATTGTTCTGAATTCTTTTGTGCTTCAGTTTCTTTTGTAGAATTGGCTTCTGTTACTTTCTGGGTCACTGCTGGTGTAGAAGTTCCTGGAACATCTGATGAATCCTTTGCATGTGTTCGATTACTTTCTAGTGTCTTTGCAGAATCTGTGGCTTTTCTTCCATCGTTCTTCTTGCTAGTTGTGCTGGAAGTCTCTTTTTCCACTAATACTTGCTCTGAGCTCTTTTGTGCTTCAGTTTCTTTTCTGGAGTTTGCTTCTATTACTTTTTTGGTTGGAGATTCCTTAGTTGCTGTGGCTTCTTTGTTCCTCTTGCTGGTAGAATTAGTTCTCTCTTCTAGTTCTAGACCCTTCTTTGTTTCATTTTCTTTGCTCTTAGCCTGTGCTTCGTCTGTAACTCTCAAGGTGCTGTTTAATGTAGAAGTTCCTGGAATATCTGATGAATCTTTCCCATGATTTCGATTACTTTCCAATGTCTTCGCAGAATCTGGAAGGCTCTCTTTTCTGTTAGCCTCCGCTGGAGGTTTATTTCTGGCTTCTTCTCCATCGTTCTCCTTGCTAGTTGTCCTGGAAGTCTCTTCTGTTTCTGATACTTGTACTAAATTCTTCTGTGCTTTACTTTCTTTTGTAGAGTTTGCTTCTTTATTCTTCTTGCTGGTAGATTTAGTTCTCTCTTCTAGCTCTAGACACTTCTTCGTTTCACTTTCTTTTCTCTTATCCTGCTTTTTCTCTGTCACTCTCAAAGTGCTGCTGGATGTGGAGGGTCCTGGCATATCTGCTGAACTCTTAGGATTATTTTGAGTATTTTCCAGTGCCCTTGCAGGACCGGGTTTACTCGGTTCTCTGCTAGCCTCTGCTTGAGATTTATCAGGCACATCTTTCTTGCTACAAGATGAGCTAGTTGACTTCTCATTTGAGGCTGATGCTAGTTCTGAACTCTTCACCGATTTACTTTCCTTGGGAATGTCTTCAAGTACTTTTGCTGGAGCTGCAGAAGTCCCCACTTCAGCCACAGGATCTGTAACCTTAGAGACCCTTGATTCTGGACTTTCTTCGGCACGGTTCATTGTGGCATTCATGGCCTTCCTAGAATCGAGTATATGTCTTTCCAGAAGAGCCTGCTTCTCCGGCATGGCGATATGACGATCTATATATTGGCGTAAATTGCTGGGCCTGTACCTGACAACATTTGTCCTTTGTTTGCTTTAAAGGAAGTTCGTTTTTAATTCCCCAAATTCTGAAATTAAATAAAAATAATTCACTCACCCTGCCAGTTCCGCCTCCCTGCTGGCATATAACTCCTCCAGATCCTGAGCTACCGGGGGGTTGGTGGGATCCTTTAGCTCAACCGCTTGGGGAGGAAGCATGAGGATCCTGTCCCTTACCTTGGCAGGACAGGGCCTCAGCATGTACGGATACCTTTCGCGTATGCTGGGGCTGGAGTAAAACTCTTCGTAATACCGAATTTTGCACTGAACTTCTGATAGTTTGGAGTACTCCGGCTCTTGTTGCATGCCCCTAACCACATCCTCCAGTTTCATGAACTTCAGGAAGACACTTAACGTGACGGGAGGCTGAACATGGTCCAGGGTATCCTTTACAGGAACATTGGGAACTCCTTCAGGCTCTAGCTGAGGCTCACTTGCCTCAACAGGCTTGGCGAATTCCAGTAATTTCTCGACTAGTTCCGTTGGCGCAGCCTTAAAGTTGTATTTCAACTTGTTTCTTATCGATTTAACGGTGTAAAAGGAGTAGTAATAGCGTCGTAATAGACGCAGGCAGCTGCTTTCATCTGCCAGAATGTCCGCCAACTCCCCTGGGCTCTTCTTCTTGGGGCCTGGGCCATTGGCCAGACCCACTTTGAGCTCCTCATAGTTAATGTACTGCTGAAAGGTTCTAAAGGATACGGGAAATCGATACGTGATGCCCGCAAGGGTAACCACGGTGTCGTCCTTTGGAACACGAGGCACCGTCCATGGCTGGCCCTCGCCCTCAGGGGCTTGACTGGACATTGTCAGCTTCGCCACCTCGTTCAGGGGCACAGCGTACTCTTCTAGTTTCTGGAGGAGCTCAGCATCTGCATTTTGAAAGCGGTAAGGATGAGTTTGGCGAACCTCTTTCTGGACGTAGAAGGAGGAGAAGAATTGACGAAACAACCTCTTGCCTTGATCAGCAGGTTGTTCGCTCTCATTATTAGAGTTGGCTTTTAGCAAGGATTCAATGATTTCTTTGTAGTTGATGTGACGCTTGAAGGTCTCATAGGAGACTGGGAACTCAAAGGAAGCGCCACTGAAATGTTAAATATTGGTTATTGCTAAGAAATAAATATTTTTTCTACTTACTTTTTAAATGTTCTAATATGTTTTCTCTTGCCAACATTCGACGGGGTTTCCCTGAAAGTTAAACAAGGTTTTTATTTTGTTATAGAAATAATTTATCGACATTTATTACCTCGAGTTCTCATTAGGAGCAGCTGCTGTTTGTTGGGCATGGTTAGTGCTTTCATTTTGGCCACTGGGCTCCTCGGCATGGACAGGAATTTCACTTGGTGGCATTTCCACATCTTCGGATTCAGTTATAAGAATTATTTCCTCGCTACCAGAAGCTGGAGCACATTGCTCGGACTGTTTCTCAGGAGAATTATCTGCTTCTTTTTTGGGAAAACTCAGCAACTTGTTCCTCATCTGGGCGGGACATGGCTTTAGTTGGTAAGGGAACATATCCCGCCTTTCTTGCGAGGAGTAGAAGCCGTTGTAGTAGTCCCGGGCACAATCTTCCTCAGACTTTCCCTTGTGCTCATCGCATAGAAGCATTTGACTGACTATTTCCTTGAGATTGCTTATATAACGTTGAAATAGTTGAAATGAAACAGGATTTACTGATTTTTCTTTGGGTCTTTGCTGCTCTTTATCTGTGACATTTATAATCTCTCTCACAGGCAACGTAGTAGCTTCCTTACTCTTAGTTAACACCACATTATTGCAGTTATCCAAGCAGGGAGCAGCTTCAGGAACGATCTCCACGTCGACCTCAAACTCCTGTGAAGAAGCTCCTTTATCTGCGGATTCCTTACTCTCCTCTACTCTTGTTCTTTCCTTTCCCTTTTCCACTATATTATCCAAGCAGGAAGCAGCTTCAGGAACGAACTCCACGTCGCAGTCCGACTCCTGTGAAGAAGCTCCTTCATGTGCGGCTTCTTTACTCCCCTTGACAGGAACAGCCACCCTACTTCCCTTTTCCACTATATTATTACACTTATCCAAGCACACTTCAGGCACAAACTCCACATCCACCTCCGACTCCTGGGAAGATGCTGCCAGCTGCGGCTTTTGCGCATAACTGAGAAGCAAGTCACGCATCTTGACGGGACATGGCCTGAACTTACACTCGAACTTCTGGCGCATTTCTGGGGACGTGTAAAATCCCTTGTAGTATTCCTCAGCGCGCTCGAACTCCGATTTGTCCTTGTACTCTTTGCACAGCTGCATTTTCTGAAGGATTTCGACGAAGTTCTTCACATAGCGCTTGAAAACGTGGAAGGTAACAGGGAGGGTTGGGCTGTTCATTGCCTTTTCCCTATTTTCATTGTGCACCTGATCGTTGCATTCCCTACTTTCAATGTCCAAATGGATAAGATTTTGGCTCTCCTGAACTAGCACTGTATCGTCCTTTGCTTTCACCTTGTCGGTCTCATCTTCGCACCTAGTTTTGGCCTCTTCCAGTGTCTTTATGGCATTCTCATCGAGCGGCTTTGCGTATTCGGTTAACTTTTTGAGAACCAAAGAATCTGGGCAGGAGAAACGATAGGGATACCGTTCGCGAGCTTCGCGGAATATGTAGAAGGAACGGTAGTAGCGGCGGAAGATCTTCTCGCACAGCGGATTCCGGGGATGAGCGGCCAAGCCGGCTAGCTGAGACTTGTCCTGAACGGCCAGCTTCAGAACGGGAAGAATTATCTCGGCGTAGTTGATGCAGCGCCGGAAGGTGTCGAAGGAAACGGGATAGAGGAAGCGACCGGGTCTGAAAGATGCATATATTGCAAATGGACTCTGTTGGGGTGGGGGATATTATTATTATATCTTACGTGCCGACATTCACCTCAACGTCCGTCTCAAAGGGTTCCTCTCTGTCAATAAAACGGAGTTCGAAAGCAGAGTCCATAAATTATCCAAGTTATTGGATTAGCTGAAGCTACTTACTCTGAGCCCTGAGAGGAGTCTTCGAGGAAAAGCCTCGCAATTTCTTCACCGTGTGGTTTGCTTTAATGATACATTTTTGACTATTAACACACTTTTAACAATTTCAAATGGCACAAAAATGGATTACCCTTTGTTTGGTGGAGTGTCCCTATCATGGGTCACGCTTCCTTCTTGGTTTTCTGGTTGGTTTACCACCTCTTGCCTTTCTTGTTGGCTTACTGGCTTGGCCATTGCAAGAAGCCTCTCCCTCAGCGCGGGAGGAGCAGGCTTGAAGCGGAATTTGAACTGCTTTCTAATTTCCTCATTTGTGTAAAATGAGAGGTATAGGCCTTGCATTAAGTCCCTATCGCTGAGCCCTTGAATCCCTGCTCTTTTGGTGGCTCTAATTTGTGGCAGCACTTCATCAAAGGTGACGAACTGCAGGAAGCAGCTACAGGTGACGGGATACTCGTAGGCCACTCCCTTAATGGTTATAACCGTGGGCTCGCTGGCATTCAGGCTATTAGTAATCATTTCGGGCGTATCTGCTGCCGGGGTTGGCTCCTCTGGCTGCGAATCAAATATCTCGATGATTTCCTCGACCTCCTTGAGCTGCATTGCCAATGCATGTGTCTCTAGGTGAGGCATGCTTCGCCGCAGCTCCGCGGCCTCCTGCTCAGTGGGTACGGCCAGCAGGCGCTTGCTCATGGCCGAGGTGCAGGGCCGCCACTTGAACGTATACTTATCGCGGATCTCCAGCTTGAGATAAAAGGCCAGATACAAGGCCTGGGCGCATTTCTCAAAGTCCAAGGCCACGTAGTTCCTGTCGTGCAGCTTCAGCTGCCACACAATGTCGTACATGTTGGACAAGTTTAGCTCAAACGTCGCAAAGTTGACGATGGGGGGCCTGATAAGCATCGAAGGGAGCATTTATTTACCTCTAACTAAGCCTTGTTTACCCCTCACTTACCTCTTTTTCTCTGCTGCATGCTTCGCCACAGACCTTCTGGCGATTTCATCGTTGGGCCGGCCGGGTTTGAGTAACTGCGACAGCAGCAGCAGGGAGACGTTCCTAAAGAAGTGGGCTGCCGGCCGATCGGGGAACATGTAGTACATGTTGTAGAACCTTTTCAGGATGGCATTCCATACTTTTTCATCGGCCAACAGCTTCCGGCGCTGCTCCGGTGTCTTGCCCATCACCCGGAGCACCTGCTCCGCGTCGATGCAGCTCTTGAATGCAAAAAAGGTTACGGGAAAGATGAACGTGCCATTCCTGTAAAAGGTAAGTGAGGGATTGAGCAAGGGAAGCTGCTTGGAAAGGATGCCACAACATACTTTGCCACTTTGACCAATACACCCTCCGAGATCTGGTGCCCATCTACCGCTGCCGGCTCAGCTTCCCTCTCCGACTCGGGCATCCGAAGCAGCTTCTCCCTAATATTCATGGGGCAGGCCCTCAGTTTGCACGGATATTTCTTGCGTACTTCGGGATCACTGTAGAAGGACTCGTAGTACCAACGGGCGCACTCGTCAAGAGTCTTGCTGCCCTCGCCAGCGACTCCGTCGCGTTGCACTTCGAAGCATATATCCGAAAGGTTTTCAATCAGCTTCTTGAATTGCTCAAATGATACTGAACCGTTCACAAACCTGGAATAAGACCTGGTTTGAGTGTTTGCTGCTTTCTGCAAAATACTTGCTTCTCTCACCGCTTTGTTTCTGCCATTTTCATCTTCTTCCTTGGTGGCGGCATAGCCAGAATTAAGAATAACTAATACAAAATAAACAAACAACGCATTGGTAAGCGCGTAAAAATTTCCAAACACCGTCGCTAGAGATGAGCGGCAGCAATGAATCGGACGATAGTTGTTGTGTTGAAGCCTCAATCTCTTTTGTTATTTTCTAACATATCATTTGATGTCAGAAGCAATGATAGCTTAATTGTATTATTTTTCAACTAATCTTAGCTAGTTTTATAAAGATTTTATTTAAAGATTTTAAAAATTAAATTACAAAATATCGCAAATATCGATAGTTCGATTAGCCCAACTATCGCGAACCTCTCACCCCCAGGTAGAAAACGTAAACAAAGTCCGGCAGAACGCACACTCATGCAGGATTGCAAAATTCCGTAATATATTTCAACAAATTAGATAGGAATCGTCAGCCAATAGATCCTCGGACATTTCTATAATCAAGTCAAGCACTCAGTTGTCAGAATGAAAGACGCCAAGGTGAGTTATAACGCAGATTGAAGGGGCCTTACAGCAGTTACATCATGTCCCAGCGGCCGTCGGTTGGACTTCGACTGATGTCGATGTGGATGTTGGTGCTGCTGCAGGCGCTGCATGTGCAGACTGACCACACCGATCCGTTCGCCCCCTTTCAGCCCTTCCCCGTGCTCAAGAACGATAACCTGCTGCGTGCCGCACGCGGCGAGGTGGTTGACCGCGTGCCCGTGTGGGTTATGCGCCAGGCCGGTCGCTATCTGCCAGAGTTCCAGGAGCTGCGCAAGCAGCATGACTTCTTCACCGTGTGCCGCACTCCGGAGCTGGCCTGCGAGGTGACCATGCAGCCGCTGCGTCGCTTCGACCTCGACGCCTCCATTATCTTCTCGGACATCCTCGTCATCCCACAGGCCCTAGGCATTACAGTGGAGATGCACGCTGGCGTAGGTCCGGTTCTCCCGCACCCCATCAAAGACCCCGAGGACCTCAAGCGGCTCACCCCGGACGGTGCTCTGTCCCGCCTCAGCTACGTGGGCGATGCCATCACCATGATGCGGCACAAGCTGGACGGCAAAGTGCCCCTCATCGGCTTCACAGGGGCACCCTGGACGCTCATGGGCTACATGGTCGAGGGCGGCGGCAGCAAGACCATGTCCAAGGCCAAGGCTTGGCTCACGGACTATCCAGAGGACTCTAAGCTGTTCCTCAGCCTGCTGACCGATGCCATTGTGGACTATCTGGAGATGCAGGTGAAGGCCGGCGCCCAAATGCTGCAGGTCTTCGAGTCCTCCGCGGAGCACCTCTCGAAGGAGGAGTTCCTGCAGTGGGGAGTGCCCTACCTGAAGAGGATACGCGACGAGCTGGTGGACCGCCTGACCAAGAAAGCGATCCCTGTTGTGCCCCTGGTAAGTATGACTTGGCAGATGCAAGGATTCGACTAAACCCTACTCTGTCCACAGACTCTGTTCGCCAAAGGTGCCGGACACTCGTTGAAGGAGCAGAGCGAACTGGGCTACGATGTCATCGGACTGGATTGGACCGTGGATCCCATCGAGGCGCGCAGCGTGGTGGGGCCTAACATCACGCTGCAGGGCAACCTGGATCCCCAGGACATGTACCGTGCTGCTGACGAGCTGCGCGACCTGACCACCGAGATGGTGCACAAGTTCGGCAAGTCGCGCTACATCGCCAATCTGGGCCACGGTATCACGCCGCAGACACCGATCACGAGCATGGAAGTGCTGGTGGAGGCGGTGCACAAGGCACTATAAGCGCCGTAGGCGGCAGAAGCTCTCGCATCCATTCATTCATTCATTTAATGATGCTTTTATCGAATGCAATAAAGACAATTGGGCCTTTTCGGTTTAGGGTAAGATCATTGGAATGTTATATTTTGCGGCTGCTGATCCTGTTCCTGGAGCACCTTGTCGTAGATCATGAGGATGCTGCCGCAGCAGATAAGCAGGGTGCCCAGGATGACTTCTGCAAGGATGTGTGGTTATTAATGATCCAGAATTTATGATACACTTTGCTTTGCGTACTCTTCCCCGGCAGTTTCTCGCCCAACGCATATCCGGTGATGGCAGTGAAGGCGAAACTAAGGGAATTGGCCACTGGCACTGCCACCGTAATGCTGGCGCTCTGCAGTGTCCACACATACAGGGCACTCCCGCACTGATTCAACCCGAAGGGTATCCAGTACCGCCAACGGGAGCCAATTGTGCGGGCTTCCTGGAGGAAGTTCCTCCACTTGGAGCCCGTATCTTTGACCGACTCGATGCCCTGGCTGCCGAGGCGAATAAACGGATTGGTCACGCCCCACAGCAGGCCGACGGCCAAAAGTTGCGCTGCAAGTGATACAAATTCATAAAATATATTATATGCGGCGTATTTTTGTTTATTTACCAGCAATTTCCCACATTTAAAATTGTTTACATTCCAGCTGGCACCCGATAGTATCGATATATCGCATTTATTTAATTGATTTCTGATTGATAGTTCTCTATTTATTTTAAATCGCGCTGCGTATATTTATGTTTATTTAACAAATCAAACAAAAACACCTCTAAATGAGGTGAGGTAAAAGTGACGATGGCACATTCAACTCAACAAATTTCTGATACCAAAAAATTTTTTTCCCGCCAAAGTAGCAAAAAACGAAAAAATTAGATCAAATTAAAAAAAAAAAAGGTTTAAACGCTTTTTTTTTTATCTAAATTATTTCAAGTTTCCTTTGATGGTTTTAAATATTATTGCATTGTGCAAGTCTTTATATGACTCTACATTAGTTTTTACATAAATGTATGTATAGTGCATGTAAAAGGTTAGGTATATGGGATCTTTGCAACTAATTTTAATGAGTAATATCTCGAGAAAGCGAATTTTCCCAGATATGTGTTATATACCAAAATTCACCAGTGAAAATTTGTAACCAGTGAATTTTTTCACCGATGATTTTTTTTCAACGATGAATTTTTTTCACCGATGCATTTTTTTCACCGATGAATTTTTTTCACCAGTCTTTTTTTTTCACCGAAGAATTTTTTTCACCGAAGAATTTTTTTCACCGATGAAATTTTTTCACCGATAAATTTTTTTCACCGATGAATTTTTTACCAGTGAAAAATTTTTTCCTCGAGGAATCATCGGAGGTTTTCTAAATCGGAACTTAGCTGAAAAATTTAAAAAGGCAAAACATGCAGCGTGTCGATTTTGAAACTAATTAACAAATTTTTAAATATTTTTGTTTGGCGGGGGCGGAACAGCTCAGTCTCGTCCAGGATTCGCTGCAAACAATTTATATTTGTTGGCGCTGTGCCAAAATAGGAACTCCGGGGCTCAGATTTAAGTAATGTAAATATATATTTTAAATGGGACTTTCACCTCTTTTCCACCACTCCTACCCTAAGCGGGGCACAAGACGCCCTATCTTTAACAATTAGTGCACGCCCGACTCGCCGGCCAACGTCGTCTGTGTGATCACGCCGCGCTTACGCTCCGCTTGGACTGCTGCCTCCCCCGCTGCCCTCCTCTGCTGCCTTCTGGACTGCCGCTGCAGCCTCTGCGGCCACTGCTACAAAACTCCCCAACAGACTGCCCCGCCTCACCTGCCTTGCTCTTTTATAGCCCCCTCTCTCCCGCCAAAACTTCTTTCTCTCAATTTCTCCGCTTTCACTCCATCTCTCATACTGCTTTCTATACTATACTATAATTCCCAACTGGTTCTAGGAACTGCTGACCTGTAATAGTGACTAATTTCCTCGGAAATTCCTCCGATGATTCCTCCGATGATTCCTCCGATGATTCCTCCGATGATTCCTCCGATGATTCCTCCGATTATTCCTCCGATGATTGATTCCTCCGATGATTCCTCCGATGATTCCTCCGATGATTCCCCCGATGATTCCCCCGATGATTCCCCCGATGATTCCTCCGATGATTGATTCCTCCGATGATTCCTCCGATGATTCCTCCGATGATTCCTCCGATGATTCCTCCGATGATTCCTCCGATGATTCCTCCGGTGATTCCTCCCATCGAGGAATCCTCATCGAGGAATCCTCATCGATTCCTGGATCGAGGATTCCTGGATCG